>QGOH01002038.1:0-10991 GCA_003313155.1 Boletus sp. MG95
AACCAAATCACATGACTAAGGGCTCATATTCAGGGCAAGGGATAGGGCTATTAATGACCCAGCAAAGGTTAGAGCTAATACCTTTTGATTCTCCTGCAAATGTCAAGTCTTTTCAAAATAGTCAAATATTGGGACACTGTTTTGAGCCACTGTATATCCAACCGTTATTCCATGTCTGGACTCTACCAGACTTTACTTATCCAGATGTTGTTTCTTCCAGACATTGTTGTTTACCTACATTTATCTGTTATGAACACTACGCTTATAACTCCTATCGTAGACTTATTACTTTCTTTTCGTTTGACTTTTACTTATCTTATCTTATCTTCCACAGCACGTGACCCTGGGAACCTTCTTCCTTTTCACCCTTTGTAGGGTCACGGCGTTCTCACCATGTCATGATCATCACACCATTGATCGGTCACGCATGCCTATAGCACATGTCGCCCCTATCTGATCATTCGACATATTGCCCGCTCATATACAATCATTCAGGTCCCTTCTATTCTGATGCCTGGCATATCAGGTATGTTTCTCATCACCATACATAGCCTTTATGATACATGCAGACTCCATCCCAAATCCACACCGCTACCATATGTTGTATCGTAGATGTAGCAAACACATGTACAAATCTCTAGATAGTATATAAGGCCTAAGTCACCCACCAGAGAACCTCAGTTTAGTTCTCTTGGTGCTCTCCCCTAACCACCTTTATTGAGAGTGTGAACTCAGTAGTACTTAGTACTAAACCCCTTTCCTCCTCCCCTTCTTGCACTTTCAGAGTAGACCCTGTATAGGGTTTAGCTTTGGGTATTTCATTATTCTTCTTGTTCCTTCTCCCATCTATTATGATATTATACACTTTATATATCTCAGATCAGAACCAGCTTCTCCAGTAGTGTAGATACTTAGTCCTGAGATTGCCCAGACTATAAAAGGATGTACCTCAGATCCAGAATGGCATCTGGCACACTTGGCACTCGATCATCCGCATTTTTGAGTCTCTCATCAGTTCCTATCATCATACTCACTGTCGTCCTTGTCCTTGTCCACCCTCTGTTTGTATTTTCATATCCGGTCCTTGTTCTTGACTAGGTCTTTCATTTTTCGTCCATTCTGTCTCGGATTTGTCGATTTTCATTCGTTTGTTTCTGGAATTTGTCCAGAAACATATCACATCACTGAGGTAAGTCGTAGCAAACCCTCCTACACTTACACCCTGCTACAGAACCCCTTGGGACAAGAACACTCACCCATTCACCCTATAGCCTTTGGTTACCCTGGCCAAACTTATTGTTTTTCAACTGGAGCCCACCGCAAGGGGTTCAACAGGGTTGCCGAGGAGGATGCTCCGACCTACACCTCAGCGTCAAGAACTTGAGGATCTTCTCTCCAAGTTCCACCAACTTCAGTTGTTTGAGAACTCCGGACTTCTTATTCCAGTAACTCTGAAATGCATCCACCATAACTCAATCAGATTCACACATTCTCATTATGGCACAGATCTGTCAAATTCAGATTCACCCTTCATTCCTGGAGGTTTTATTCATTCAATGCCCCAGCAGAACCATATCTCACATAATGATCAATTCGCCAGGTCAGACTCACTCTCACCTTTAATGCCACTCAAGCCTAGATCTCAGGAACCATCTTCCCTTTCTTCCCCACTGTCATGGGAGCCCTTGCCATCATATTTTGTACCATTTGAACACACTCTGTCACTGTCCTTAGTATCTCTTTTCGACTTCACCAACTATTCATCTCCTTCCACCCTTATTACATCACTTCTGCTCTCGTCTGCTTCACTTTTCTCATCCACTTCATCTTCTCTGCTATCCTCACCATCACTGTTATCATCATTACCTCCGCCTGCAATCTGACCAAATCTGCATATTCCAATGGCCAACCAACAGCAACCCATTCTTATGTCTCTTCAAGGCACTCCTACTGCGCCAAAATTTGATGGCAAAGTTCCATCTCAACTCCCCTGCTGTTACAATTTCCCCTTTTTCCTCCTGCTCCTCATCACCAGACTCGTTGCCACCACTATCTGCTCCGTCACCAATAACAGCCGTCTTGTCTATCCCACCATTCGACTCCTCCTTTGGGGACACACTGTGCTGGGACCTGTTCCCAGAGCTCGTGGACTTCTTGGAAGTCCCCGATTGTATCTGCCAGCTCAGACTCTAAGTCCTCACACACACGAGGCAGACTCTTTTTATTTTGGTCCTATTTCATTTCACTTCGCTGCTTTTCATTTCACTTCAGTCCATCCCGAAGTAAGTCTAACTTATAGATGCCAATCAATCCCTGCCCTGCAGTGATCCCTGATTGGCAATCACCTATGATCTTGTATCCTTTTCATATCCTTTACCTGGACACATTACTCCTATGGAGACATCCTAAAGACTCCGTGTTTCCCTATTCATACCACATAGCCCTTGAGTGCTGGGGGTATAAATAGTCGGTAGCTCAAAGTGTAAACCCTAACTTTGATCTACGCCCATCAACATAGCTTCTTGTTCACTTGTCTTGATCATTGCCCTCAATCTTGGAAGACACTCTATCTCTGCTTCTTTGATTTCATCTCAGACACTCGGACTTGTCACCCGAGGTCCTCGCTTGCTCACCCCTAAGTGGTATAGAGCCCACCTCTTGGCACTGGAGCCGTTGCCCTCCTGGATACACTAGGATAGTGTGGAGGAAGACTACTGAGTCCATATCAAAGTACTCGCCTAAGGAGTACTGGTTGAGTTGCTGGATCGGAGTAGAAGCGACCACCATATCACTACCACCATATTGCTCGTGATCAACCCAGAAGACTTAGGTCTTACCAGCCACTGTTCACTGGAGCCTGCTGAACCGCCATATCCGTGCACAGGATTCCCTCAGAGATCACTCGCAATGTGATAGGGAACATAGGAGTTACGTCTGCATAACACCTGCTATCTTGAAGATATCGACCTCTTAGAAGATCAGGCTGGACTCAACATAGCTGGAAAGATCAAAGCCACTCTCCACTATGCGGATCTTGATGAAGCGGAACTTTGAGAAACGCTTCCCAAGGCCTCCGCTGCACCTGCAGATTGGGGTGTATTTATCCAGGCGGTTAAGAAACTCTACCTGGGTTGCAAAGGTAGTAACAGATATTGTTGCACTAACATTCAATATTTAGCAGAAGATTACCAACAGAAGCAGATGTGTAGCCAGGATGACCTGGGTGAGTACACCAGGAAATTCACAAAGGTATCTGCCATCCTGATTGCTAATAAAAAGCTGTCCGAGATGGAACATGATATGTTGTTCCTCACCAGTTTCCCTTTCGCCATTCAAGACTGAATTCGACACCAACTAGCTATTGTCAAACCCAATCTCCACCCAGACGATTCATACCCCATATCGGACATCATTGTCACTGCAAAGTTCCTTCTTACTGGATCTGCCCTCCGCACCTCCTACACTCCAACTGATATCCTGCCTTGCTCCCAGCTGTCCTACCAACCTCACTGCACTACTGTAACCCCCACATCTGCCAATCCAGCATTCACCCTGGCTGCAATGATGAAGATGGAGTCAAATGTCAGCACACAGTCTGGACCACAGTGCAAGTTTTGTGCTGGTCCCAGGCACTTCATGAGGTCATGCTTGGTCTGTTCAGAATACCTGAACACTGGGAAAGTGGTTTGAGGAACCAATGACAGACTATATACATATGTCGGATGGTTTGGAGATTCCGTGAGTACCAGGAGGAAGGTACTTCAAGGATGTCATTAACCGAACTCTCGCCAACCAACATGCCTCCACCTCATTGTCATCTTTCACACATGATCCACCCCCACATCTTACCACCAATATTCTCTCCACCGCTTATCCAGATACTCCAGCAATCCTTAACATCGATCTGTCTGCGTTCCTCACCACTGTTTCTGGGGATGAAGATGCTCAGGATGTGCCAGTCGTTCTGGACCCCAATTTCCAGCCTTATGTGGCCAAGGCATGGGCTAGCTTCCAAGCAGATAAGGCATCAAAGGACAAGGGGAAGTGTGTCCACTTCAATGGAGTTTACATTCCGCCTCATAAGAACCATCATTTTGCCATGGTATCTGAGGAGCTCCTCTCACCAGAGCTTCAACAATCAAGGCAATTTTCATCCACACCATCCTCTGCCACATCATCATCATCATCTTCCACTACCACCCCATGCAAGTCTACCAACAATGCAAGTCAGCCCAACCCCTCTACTTTGGCTCCTTCATTGTCCGATATAACCAGGTGGTCTTCTACTCAGTCCACTCAGACAGGTATCCTTCCTCCTCGTGTGTCTCAGGCTAACCAACCTCCTTCCTCTTCATCCACTTCACAGTATAGATACTCCTTTCACCTGGAGGATGAAGCCATGCCAAAATGGGTTCTCAATCAGATACTGGACACGAGCATTCCAGTGTCTGTAAAGGACCTGCTGGCAGTTGCTCCAGAGTTTTGAAAGCAATTCCAAGACCTGATGACAGTCAGGCATATCACGCCTGGCTTCTTGAACCAGCTTATTCAGGTCAACAAGCTCACTGGGTTCAACCCCTCTTTGGTTGCTCACAACTTTGGGGACTGGATACTCCAGAGTGATGATGGACTGATTGTTGCTCACTATAGTTGTTATGATATGTATAATATTTTCAAACTTTTATGCTACACTATTACACTTCGCTTTCTTTCCCTTTTCTTTCTCTGGTCACGTGATCAGTGCATGTGACTGTGGGGATTATCACATGACCAGAGTCCAGACTCTATGACATCATGCCTCATGTTATTCATTTCCGTCGACCCTAAGAAACAGTTCTTTAATTACCGTTTCTATCTCACAGGTCCCTTCTTTCATTTATCCTCGTATAGTAGATTCTCTCGGGCACTGCTTGGTCTGTGCACAGAGTCCACATGTATATAAGGCAGGCCATCTGGGGCTTAAGTCCCCAGTCGAATTCATTTGTCCTTTTGGCCTATTGGTAGGGATTAAGGTTTAGGCTCCTCTCACTTTATTTGTGTCTGTCAGCGTTGGTGTATGCTGCGATTGGTGCTCGTCCAGCCAGTGAACAATCGCACTCCATAGCTTCGGCTTGAGTTTGCAACACTTGGATTCGACTGCCCAATACACTGCCTGGACCGTAGGGCTAAGCGGTTTCTCTTCTACCCACACTGCCAAGTGTAAAAACACGGTTGGAAAGACACCAAGCCCACGTCTGCATATACAGTCGTCCGCCGACATAAATATGGATAATGTTGCTATCAGGCATAGTGCACTAGCCCCAGTTGTTGGTTGACTGCCTAATCATCCGTGTTGGTACTACGATGGTGTACCCAGGTTCGCATGATCACCTGTAATGTCACGCACGGCGATAGGGTTCTCTTCCCGGTGTGAACCTGTGCCACGATTATACCTTTTACTTGATTACGATACGATACGGCCATGATTAGCTGCCGAAGAAGACAGTTTCGATATTTCCTGAGAAGCAAACGTTTCAACCTCTGAAAGCAAGTATACCATGTCCCCAGAGTGTGGTTGGAATAGTCCACACAGTAAGGTCACGAGGTGAAGACTACAATGGGTACAAGATACGATATCGACGAGTTACTGTGATGCATGAAAGATCTGTCCCTCGAGACAGAAAAGAACAGCATCACCAAGAGAGTCGCAGATCCTGACAAATGGGATGGCGACTGAACCACCTTCCGACTGTGGTTCATCAAGTTATGTCTTTGGGTTGAGGCCCAAGAATGGAAGTCAGATAAGCTGCGGACTATTGTGGTCCTATCAAGATTTGAAAAGAAGGTGGATGGCTTTGCCCAGATTTATCTGGAAAAGTACTTACGAGAAGAAGATGACATGTTCGAGAACAATGAAGGCAACACCGTTCATGTCAGCGAATCAGCCTGGCCACCTTGGAAACGATTACAGGTGGTTATCCACGAATACTTTCAAATAGATGTGCTTCCCCATGAAAGCCTCCGAAAACTACTAGCCCTCTGACAAAACGGCAAGGCGGTCAATCTGTTTTTATAGGAATTTGCCATCCTTAAGGACGAAGCAACAATCGACTTCACCTTCGCCAATGAAATCCTAAAAAAGGCCATAGATTTCAGAATCTATAATTGGGTTAAGCTGTTGGGTTGGGAATCAGACTCCCACTCCCGCTTGGTGGAAGCTTATCGAGAAATAGGCCGACACTTTGAGCAGGTAGCGGTCGAGCAGTCTGGTCCCTCACGTCCTTCTTTCCAGCGCCCCTCAGAGAAATATAATTCATATCAGCCTCCCCGCGGTGCCCCGCTCCAGCATTGTTTCACTCCCACTGGCGTCCAGCCCAGTCATGGAGCTCCCATGCAGCTGGATGCTCAGTCAACACACCCTGACACAAGGACTTGCTACAACTGTGGTGAGGTCAGGCACATTTCCGGGTTTTGTCCCAAACCCAGGAAAGAGCAGCAGTACCAGCTGCAACAACGCACTATCTTTACGTGGGATGAACAACCGGTGTACCAGAATAGCTATGTATAACCCGGTCTGAATGTGGCTGTGAATGTGCATTACATGCAAAGACCGCTGCTGGTCCCTCCGGCTTCTGCTCCGGCTCCTGTTCAACAGAGAGCAGCATGGATGACTGAAGAGGCCGAAGCATACTACAAGGACAAGTTCGAGGCTGAGGCACATGCCAAGGCCTCAGGATCTTTAAAAGGATAAAGACTGTCAACGACGAGGGTGTTGATGGTCACGGACCTAGAATAGACAATGTTTCCTTTTCCCACATTCATACTAGTATTAAGGACGCATGTACGGACGAATCCAAAAAGCTAGTAGATTGTACTGATTCCGATTTTCCTGTGGCTTCACTTTCTTCTGTCTTATGTAAAATTAAAAACTCCAGTTCTGAAAGGGCAACTTCTTCTGAAAGCGCGGCACTGGAATTAAAAAATAGTGTGCTTGATTCCCTTGTTTGACAAGTTAAAAATTCTTCTATTTATAAATCCCTCGAAGAAAACAAAAAACTAATCATTTCTAGCTCCACTTTATCATTTGGCGGCCAAGTGTTGCTTGAGGTAAAATTACGGCATCAGGAAAATGGCAATTGGTGTCACAACATGCTTAAGGCCCTTCTCGATTCTGGAGCTTCTCATTCTTTCATTGATCAAGACTATGTATTATGGCATGGCATCAAAACTTATCAAATCGCCAAGCCAATAGAGGTAATTAATGCAGATGGCACCACCGGATCAATTGGTGCCATTTCTCAGAAAGTCACGTTGATCACAACTATCGCCAGTCACTCCGAAATCATTGATGCGTATGTATCCAAGCTAGGGTCTCATTGTATGATTATAGGTTTTGATTGGTTATACCAACACAACCCGGATGTGGACTGGCGCCACAACACGATCAGATTTCCTCACTGTACAGAGTACTGCCGAGTTATTGGCGGCGGTCCTTACCTGCCTTTACCAGCAGCCATCCCCTTGGAAATGGGTTCGGCTATATCTATTAATGTCATTGAAGAAGGTTTGAAAGAAAACGTTTTGGAAGCTTTTCATGACTTTTTAGATGTCTTCTTGGAAAAGGAATTGGAGCGGATGCCCAAATGAAAACCTTGGGATCATGGGATTGATCTCAAAAAAGATTTTGTTCCGAAAAAAGGTCGGATCATTCTGCTATCCAATAAAGAAATAGAACAAGTCCGCGTGTTTGTGGATAAGGAGCTCAAGAAAGGCTATATTTGCCCCTCCAAGTCTCCTCAAACTGCACCAGTCTTCTTCATTCCCAAGAAGGATGGGAAGAAGAGGCTTGTTATGGATTACTGCTATTTAAACAAGGGTACTATCAAGAATGCATACCCTCTTCCACTCATTTCCACACTCATTGATCAGCTTAAAGGCGCTGATCTATTTACAGCCCTCGACTTATGTTGGGGATACAACAATGTTCGGATCAAAGAAGGTCACGAATGGAAAGGGGCTTTTGTAATGCCTATCGGAGCTTACTGTTACGCGGGCGTAACTCCTAGTTCCCTGTCACGTTGCGAGTGACCTCGTGGGACAACGCTTGAGTATGGCGGCTCAAGGGACGGGCTCCAGTGACAAGAGGTGGGCTATGAATACCACGTAGTCACGAGCAATGTGCGATGGTACCGGTATGGCGGCCGATCCTACTCCTATCCAGAAACCGGTCGAGTACTCCTAAAGGCGAGTACCTCCGTTTGGACTAGGTAGTCTTCCTCTCTATGCTCCGCGAGCAAACCTAGAGGGCAACGGGCTCCAGCGACAAGAGGTGGGCTCTATACCACTTAGGCGCGAGCAACAGCGAGGACCTCGGGTGACGAGTCCGAGCGTCCGAGATGAAATCAAGAAGCAGCGAGTGATAGAAGTCGTCGATCATGAAGCAACGATCGAGACAGCGAACAGAAGCTACGTTGATAGGCGTAGATCAAAGTTACCGTTACAGGTTCTGATCTACGAGTATTTATACCCCCGGCGTTAGAAGGCTATGATGACGAAAGGGGAAACGCGGAGTCTTTAGGAGACTTCCGTAGGAGATAGAACGTCCGGGTAAAGAGAGCGAGAAAGCATACGAGTAAAGGCTCCGAGATATACGTACCGATCGATAGATGGAGATCTGAGATCGGACGTAATAAGTTAAACTACTCGTACAGAGGCCGAGATGAAAAGGGTGCGAATAAGCACCGAAATGAAAAGAGTCCGCAGGCGATGCCTGGCTCAGAGTCCGGGCTGGAGGTATTCGTCTGGGACGGGCCAGGCGAACGGATGACTCGGGAACGAGTCCCAGTCGAGCGTGTCCCCAAAGGGGAAGGGCGGAATAGAGACGGTTGCTGGGTGTGGTGACAACGAGGACGGAGGTGGGGACGAGGGGACGAGTGACGAGTCCGGGGAAAAAGGGGCAGTTGTAACACTTACAAGCCCACAGTAATGTACTTTGGAATGATGAACTCACTGATCCACCCAAAGCTAAACCCTATACAGGGTCTACTCTGAAAGTGCAAAGTGGAGAGGAGATAGGGGTAGTACTACGACTACTACTGAGTTCTTGCTCTCAATGTAGATGATCTGGGGAGAACACAAAGAGAACTAAACTGGAGTTCTCTGGTGGGCAACTTCGGCCTTATATACTACCTAGGGCTTTACATATGTTGTGGTAAAATCTACGATATAACATATGGCATAGGTGCTGGAATGGTGCTACTACTGCATATATCATAAATGCTATGTACGGGAATGAGAAACATACCTGATGCACCAGGCATCAGAATGGAAGAGGCCCGAGCGATTGTATACGAGTGGGCAATATGTTATGCGATTGGATAGGGGTGACATGCGCTATAGACATGCGTGACCAATCAACGGCGTGACGATTGTGACATGGTGTGAAAGCCGTGACCCTACAAAGGGTGAGAAAGAACAAGGGTTCCCAGGGTCACATGCTATAGAGATAAGATGAGATAAAAATGAAGTGAAGTAAAACGAATAAGTCTACGATAGGGGTTAATTAGAGTAGCGTTCATAACACTACCCCCCTCTTATGGCTCAAACTCTGATTGAGCTGTAAAGGAAATTGCATGCATTTGATAATCGTATGGATTAAATATGCCAAAAGTGTCGGCGAAAATATTACGGTTGTTAACATGGGGGTTTCGCTCGTGGAAATGGTCAAGTGCGTCTTGTGCATTTTGCAAATGGGACTTAGGTTCCCAAGTGTGTTCGGATTCAGGGTAACCAGCCCAGTGGACTAGGTATTCAATACTTCGTTCCTTCTTACAGCAGTCAACTATGTAGTCAACTTCGTATTCGCCCTCCCGGTCTTCGGTCACGTGCACAGGTCCCGGCTGATCAATTGTTTGACCAGGAAGCCGATCTTTGTAAGGCTTGACCCATGATATATTTACTACCGGGTGGATTCTCATAGTTCGTGGGAGCTTCAGCTCGACTGCGTTACTCCCTACGAGTTTGATAATGGCGAATGGACCTAGCCATCGCTCACTTAGTTTTTTGGATTCATGCTGTAGGCGAAGATTATCTGTGGCTAACCAAACCTTATCCCCAACGGCATAAGTGGGGGCATCAGATCGGTGTTTGTCGGCTTGGACCTTCATATAGCCCTGAGCTTGTAATAAATTACATTTTACATCATCAAGCGTCTTTGACATCTTGTCGGCTAAGTCATTGACAGCCAGTGCCTTCGAGCTGTGCTGCTCAATACCCATTCTAGGGGCATATGACCATGTGACGTCAAATGGTGCTTTCTGCATTGAAGCTTGCTTCTTCGCATTGTACGAAAACTGGGCAAGGGGAAGCCAGTCAGCCCATTCATCTTGTTTTTCTGCTGTAAAGATCCGGAGATTGTTACAACCACGGACTACGGCGTGATTACCCCTATCTCATTCCCCTCCTCCCCACTTATGCATACCCCTTTATCGTCCCTATTCCCTTCCTCTCCTATTCCTTTCTGTGATACGTTGCTTGACTTAGCTTGACATACGATAACCTTCTGGTCCGGTTCTCCCTACCTGTACTACTAATGCCGGTCTCTTCCTGCTTCGGTTCACCGGACCGGCATAGCCCTTATCCCCTTATCTCCCGTGACTCGTTGTGACTTGTCAGCCCTTGTCTTACCAGCTCCGTTCTGTACCCTGTGCCCACCGGTTCCTAGGGTTTCTCCCCTTATGGGAGGCTCAGGCCTCGTAGCACTTCCTGTAACTGTATATAAGGCCAGGGAGTCGTAGTACTAGCTCCCCAGCTAGTTCTACGCAATATACCACGTATTTCCTGGTGTTTAGGATCTCTATAAGTCTCCATGTGTTACGAACCAAGACCTAAGCGGAGAGCGAAGGGGAATGGGAGTGACACGAGGAGAACCTCAAAGGGAAGGCGATGGTGAGAAACGAGAAAGGGAGAGGTTGTGGCCACTTAGCGGGGGCCAGCCGATTCCTTTACAGCTA
>QGOH01002062.1:10277-23018 GCA_003313155.1 Boletus sp. MG95
GAGGTGATGAGAGATGATGGCTTGTTGGTCAATCACTAAGTTGGAACTGGTCAGTCACTAGTCCAACCTGCCCAAGTTTTAGTCCTCAGTACTCGTTGACTGGCCATGACATCGGACACCGCGCGCACCGACCACTGGCAATCTCTGACCGACCGAGAGATGCAGTTGGGACAACTGGCACGAGGTATCATCTGGCAGGCCACCAAGGCACAAAGGTGACTATTGAGAACGTATCAGTATATTTAACTCAAGTCTAGCCAGCGTGAAGTTCTGAGCACGAGTTGAACATTTGGCTATGTACGTGACTGCAAGACGTCCCGAGTCGTCGGTTGTTACTTCTCTCGCTCCCTGCTCCCCTGTGCCGACGCGCGCAACTCATTTTCAGCTTCTCCTCAGGTTCCCAGCCCTCTGCTACATCGTACGGATGTTGTTCACGGAAGCAATGTTCATCTTTTGAATGTAACGCTCAGGCATGGGTCAGAGCACCATCGTACTACGTACAAGGCGACACGAGGATCAAGACGAGTGCTGAACGTCCTACCGTCGAAAGTGCTCTAGTAGGGCTGCATTTCAAGGGGAGGTCCTTCGTGCAAGCAAGGCAAGTCTTTGCCCTATCAGATATCTTCTTCCTTTCCACTGTCACCAGCAACCCCACTTTGCTAAGGCGCTCTGGGGAGGTTAGGCATCATCTGTGCGCAGACCTAGTGACATCCATGGAGATATGGAGATGGAGATTCCGAGAAGAGGAATGGGTCACGTTCAATTCGACCCAGGTTGTCGACATGGGAAAACGGCAGCCTGAAGTTGCCCGTGATGTCGTGCAGCCTTGCGCAATTCATTCCATCTCGGACCTTTCCACCACCGTTTCTGATACAGTCGATCAAGGCGGAATCGTATGAATGCATCATCCGTGTCCGGGACAACGGCAGAGGTATCAGTACGCTACAACAATGGCAATTGCGGCCCCTGAGCAAATTCGAGCGGGTGACATCGTCACTACGACAAGTACGTACAACTGTTGATGTTCCAATTCAGATGGACAAGAGGGAAGATGAGTGAGTGTCTCGACAGAGAACCCGATGGAATGCGTCCCAAGGTACTGGTTCGGAGGACATATACAGGGGACGCTCCAGTCATAGTCCTTCCGGTTAACGATGCCATGTATAAGGAACCTTCCCTTTCTGCAATTACGGGTGCCTTCTCCCTCAAGCAGGTCGTCACGTCGGACGCGTGAATTGCCAGTTGCCTCCCCCGCTTCACTACCCCGTGGATGGGGCACGAACGCCAACGTTCATGGAGAGTGACACTATCCAGGAACTCCAAGATGACATCCGCGCATCTCGACCTCGTGCGCCCCTCGAGCCTGTGTAGAGTCCTCGACTGAGTAGGAGGGGACTCGTTCGCAGCTATTACCAGGTTAGTAGACGGTCACTGCACCACGTCCAGCCACCAAAACGCGGACCTTGGAGAAGCTCACACTCTGGTAAATTTGTCTGGCTCATTAGAACACCGATCGAGTGTGGCCAGACACTCTGTAAACTCCATAGTGGTATTTGTGAAAAGGGGTAGGCCGCGTGCGGAGAAGATCTGTTTGGAGTAATCCGGGATCGTGCAAGTAGTCATGACCACATTATGGTCACGGTAGACTCACAGCACCTTCTAGATACCGATTGTTTGGGCAATCCGGCCCAAAGATTAGCAGATCATCGCTAGAAATTGAATTGCGTATGGTGAATAGACGAAGGAGACATGAAGATGGAAGAAGGGCAAACTGTTTCAAAGTCGGCGCGAACGCGAATACTTCAAGTCCCTGTGACCGAGCGGGAATGGTCGTCATCAACTATCTACAGTTTAAGCGAGCCATTATACCACCTCTATGGTGGCCCAAACTGGAATAGTGTCGGGGTTCGTGCTGCAAGACACTTTTGGGATCGGTTAGGTGCTCATCAGCCAATGAGAAGGCTCAAAGAGAGCTCGCTACTCGCGAAAGAAGTGCTCAACAATCGTGAAGCGATAACGTTACTCGTCTGCTTTGCAGATAATAGCAAGCGATATCTCCGTCCCAGCGCCTCGGGATGCTGTTCCATCGCAGTCACTCGTTGTTTCATCTCCTCGGCGCGTTGTTCCATCCCCTCGGCGCGTTTTTCCATCGACGTAACCGCCAGCTGGGCGAGGTCCCCGATGGCGGCGGCATGCCAAGGACAGAGAAGAATGCTCAATTCCGCAAAACTCACGTCGCTAGTAAGCTGAGCCACCGTCGACGTCGTACCTTGATGCCAAAACTAGAGAGACACGCCCGACCACGGCGAGATTACGACTAAGCATGCAACCATCGTGAAAAAAAGTCCACGAAATATGTACATACCCAATAGACGCTGGGTGTCCTCGACGAACCTGTACACCTCTTCGAGGCCGACGGAGTCTGTCAGAAGGGTAGAAAGTAGGACGCCGGGAGTCCCGGTGTCGGGAGGATGAACAGATATTGGTGGAGGGGATTCTTGTACCACTGACAAACGCGAGTTGACAGCGGCCGATTTATGTGTCCTTCGTTTTAAACGTCCAAGTGAATGACACGGGTGCACACGGGGATGTATCATTGGATTCTAGAGTGATTTGGGTGGCACTGACCCCAGCTGGCGAGGTTTACTGAGGACAACGTGGCTGGCTCAGTGGGGTCTTGTCGGTCACGGGGTACTCGGAAAGTCTGATCGTAGCGGGAAAATCCAGAAATCCAAGTTGAACGACAGTAGTGGATTATACAGCAAATAGTTATGTATGAATTACGCACCAGATCTCTCGTGAATTAGAGGTGCCCTCCCCGTATACTAAATGGGAATCCGAATCGCATGTACACCCGCCCGGGCGGCCTCATCCCATATCAACACGTTGCTCACTCTCTGCTTCATCCTGCTCTCTTTCTCGTTCCAACGTTCCAATGACCCGGTCCCGTTCCTGAATAACCGCGATTGCCTGCTCGGAGATGATCACCAACTCTTTCAAAGATCCTGCATATCGGACGCGTTAACCCGCAAGAACACAGCATCCACCAGGTTCGTCCGACTCACGTTCTATCCCTAACATCATCAGCGTCTGTACCATCGACATCATAGAAAAACGTCAGCTCCATCCTGAAAAACCCAAGACCACAAACCTGACGAGATTCTCCATCCTTCAAGATATCCATCTTGGTACACTCGGTTAGTTTTCTCCCATCCATGACGTCATCGACGAGACTCCAGACCGTCTCATCAACAAACCTCTCCACGTCAATCAAACGCCCGTCGAGGTCGCCGGCCAGTTGCATATACTGTTGAATCGACCGTGTCTCTGTCAAAATCTGTTGCGGAAGCTGTTCCAGTGACTGTTGGGCGCGTCGGACATGCGTATCAGGCTGGGAAGTCGAAGCAATAGCAGAGTCAGGGATGTCTTCGGCGGTGGCACTGGCTGGCGGAGATCCATCTTCGAGAGCATCGGTTTCCTCGCGTTCGAACGCGTCGCGGAGGACAAACTTCTCCCTAGTCGCGGGGCCTATGCGTTGAACTTCTTCGTTCAGCGTGACCTTGGTGCGTTGGCGATATTGCCGAACAACATGTTTGAAAGAGTTACGACCAAGAATGCCTTTGTACCGGGAGGTATATGCTTCGGAAACGACTGTGCGAGGGGGTGTCAGTGCTGTCAGGCCAGGATAGACACTCAAATGCTAACCCGAAATGAAGATCGTCATAGTCGCGACGCCGACCAAAGCCCATACGACAAAGATAGAACGACCTGCTGGCGTAGTTGGCGATAAATCTCCGTAGCCAATCGTAGAAAAAGCGATAAAGCCTATTAGACAGCATCAGCGAGGAATCCCTCAAGGAGATGGGGCTGCGGACAAAAGTATACAGACAATCCATACGTCCAACCCTCGGTCGCTTTGAAGATGGCTGCACCGCCCTACAAAACAGACTCAGTGACTATCCACTCACTTTCCTATTCGCTCACCATCCAGAAAATGAGAAACCAACCCCAACTCAAACTAGAGCGTGTATAATACGCTTTCTTCTCTGTATCCACCACATCAGCACGATAATCTCCTCCGCCCTCCGAGGACCCCGTTCGAAAACTTCCGGAACTGCCTAGGACCTCTGGCTCACTTGCGGCCGACGCAGCCTGAACGGGACATCCATTTAGGAGGGGATTACCGCTGGACTGGTAGACGGAAAGGCTCAGCTTTGTGAGCATTGCAGCCATAGCACCCAACCGGCGATGTGTCATAGGCTGTATGGCAGCTTTATCACGATGGTAGACCGGATGAACCACGAACCACGACGGTAACGCATGATGTCCAACACTGTCAGCATGGAGGCAGCCATCTCTATCATACGTGTCGTAGAAATCTGCGGGGAGTAAGGTATCGAGGGGGACACCGGCCTCGAGGGCTGTAGCCTCGAGCTGACATGGCGGAAGTGCCCACAAATTAAGCTTCATACCGTGCCGGCGAGAACTCTGGTGTGTGCTTCTCCCGGCAGTCGACCGAATTCCCCATGCAGCACGCCAGAAGCCAGACTTGAGCTTCAACCAAAGAGATTCCTGATCGCTCGTGCTCTCTGGGATCCAAACAGGTGCGTGTCGTTCGCGTAAACGCCATATAACGGCATGTCTCCACCGATCCTCTGCACGTCTCCGACGACGAGCAGTTCGTCTCCTCTCCTGGATTGCCAAGAGGCGCCTCCGATACCCGAAATCAAGGCCTTCCAAGACAGTTTCACGAACATACCCGACCACGAAAGCGAGATTGACCACGCCCAACGTGGCGTAGAAACAAACAAACACTTTGGAGGCTCTGCTTTTCGGGACTATATCTCCAAAGCCAATAGTCTCGATGGTCACCACCGTGAAGTATAAACCATTGATGAACGACAGGTCGAGAAGGAGAGCGTTGGCAAGAGCACCAAACGCAAGATAGCAGAATAGGCCAATAATGATGATGACCAAGGATCGTTGTCTCCTAGTGAGTCCACTCCCTGCGCCAAGTGATCAATTGACCGTCCACTCAAATGACACACCAGCAACTCACCACTTCGTTTAAAATCGGAGGTTCGAATAAGATCGATAATAAGGGTCACGTTCGTGAACATGGACACGATCGTGGAGCATAAAGTCATCCAAAATGCCTGCCCGTACGTGTATCCATCCTTTGTCGCTCCGAATGCAGCGAGAGCAGCCATGTTGATAATGTCTGGACACAGTGACAGTGATGCGATGCGGGACATGTACTGATGAGCTTACCGTGTATTGAGAGAAATAGGGTGCACAAAATCGTCATTGTCTTGATACGCCTCTCCAGGAAACGAACGACTAAAGAGATGTTGGCCAAGACTGCGCAAAATATACTCAACGCAATTCCGACGTCGAGCAGGAGTGGGTTAGGTTTTGAGGCTACGATGGTAAGACCATCCGTACGGATGTACCAGCGTGCCGTTAACCCGGGTATCTCTAACAGAATGCAAAACGGGATGGCGATGCCAGATAAAATCGGCAGGATTCGATAATGGGGTACGTATGTTTGAATCTCTTCTTCGTCATTTGGGGAGGGAAATACGGCAGACAATATCCGGGAAAATATGCGACGTAGACCGCGTGGACTCGCGTCTTGGTTGACCAAATCGCCATTGGGGAGAGTATCGTCATATTCCTCGTTGTCGTCAGGTTCAGAGTCTACATCATCCTCGTCGGTCGTTCCGCCACTATGCACAATGGCACTAGCATCACGTCCTACTTTCTCGGAGTCCCTAGCATTTCCTAAGTCTTGTGAGGGTGTTGCCTGAATTGTCTGTGGAGCATTGGCACGCTCCTCTTCGTCAGGGGTGTCTTCCTTCAATAGATGAGTGAGTAACGCCTTCAAGTTCATCGGGTAGTCCGTCGCAATGATGAGTAGACATGGGACACGGGAAAGGAGCGTGGAGGGCACAGAACGCAAGCGAGTGACACAAACATCAATGAAGAATGTGGGGACATCACGTGCACGGACCCCTGCAACATGTACAATGTAACAATGTTGCCACGTTTGGCTCGCACGTCTGACTTGCCACGACCAATATGGCAGAAATTGTAGCAGAAATCAAGAAAATCCCTCCAGTAACGCGTGTTCTCGTCCTATCATCTCTCGGTATTACTGTACCTGCCATCCTTGGATTTGTGCCTGGGCACAAGTTACTCTTCATAACCCCCCTCATTACCAGGAGATGGGAGGTGAGCCCCATCATGTTTTCTGCAGGTCCATCTCTGCACCGCTAACAGATTCGCAGGTTTGGAGAGTATACACCAGCTTGTTTTTTGGCAGTAAGCGTCCGTGGACTTTTCAGTCTTACTCAAATCTCATTTTCGATGAATTAGCAATGAGGCTGGAATACCTGTTCCACCTCCTGATGTTATAGTTGAGTTCGTCGTTTCGTTTGCATGTCTGAACTTCCCAACACGTGGTACCCCGCCAGCCGGAATTCCAACAGTCTCGAATCTACGCACTATGAGCGCCGTTCCTCGGACTATGCGTGGCAGCTTTTCCTTGCCTCCCTTGGGGTCATCGTCAGTCTTTCAGTTATCACAGTCCTTATGGCACTCCTTGACAGACCCTAGGCCCTTAACCGTCCGTTTGGTACCATGGTCCACGACCATGCCGTGCTGAACTGCCTCACGTACTTGATGTGCGCGTTGTCCCCCCCAGGTGCACAAACATCTGTTATGGGCCTCGTCACTATCCCAGTCAAATACTTTCCATACGCCCTCCTTGCGATAGATGTCATCAATGGGCGTGCAGCAGAGAGTCTGACAGGGATGATTGTTGGTCATCTCTGGTGGTGGTTAGTGTGGGGTGCAGGCACTGGAGCTGGGGGTGTGGAGCAAGGGAGGTTTGCAGGCTTGGCTCTCGCACCAAGGTGGTTGAGAGATTGGTTTGGTGAACGTGGAGGAGAGCACCGGGCTACTAACAGAGATGGATATCAAGCTTACGCACCCAGACAACGTGCTGAGCAAGCTGCAGGTCCTCGCGGGACTGGATACAACTGGGGACGTGGTCAACGACTCGGTGATCAGTAGGGTTCGAGTCCGCAGCGCTGTATGTTGCCAGAGAGCAGATTGGGTTCAGCGACTAGGAACTTATATCCGTCGGTAGTTCTATGCTTTCCAGCCATACTCGTCCCGATATGCCTTCATCCTGTCCAAAACGTCGGATTGCCCGTTTTCCTCCAGCCAAGCCATCAGTGTCCTCATCTTGAGCACCGACAGTACGCGTCCTTTGCCACCGACGATACCTTCAACCTCTTCCACCGTGCTCGCTCCATCCTTTCCTCTCTCCTCCCTATCGAGCAACTGAATCACACCCACCACCTCGCCTCCCGCTGCCTGGATCGACTCGATCGCCAACCTCACGGCCGTCCCAGCAGTCATGACATCATCCAAAATAAGCACCTTTTTGGCCTGCACGGGTACCCCGACGAGCTTCCCGCCTTCTCCATGATCCTTGGCCTCCTTGCGATCATACGCGAACCCATACGAGCGACCATACTTGGCATTCAGCACGAGCGCAGTGCAGGCCGCAAGGGAGATCCCCTTGTACGCCGGCCCAAAGATGATGTCGAATGCAGGGACCACATGCGCATCAAGAGCATCGACGATCGTCGCCGCATACGCATTTGCGATCGTGTCGAGGATCTTGCCGCTGCTCATCAGACCCGCGTTGAAGAAGTAGGGTGAGATCCTGGTTAGTGTGCGTGCAACTCGTGTGTCACCATGCCATATCATTGCGATCGGTATTGCCGATGGGGCGGGGAAGCGTACCGTCCTGATTTGAGAGTGAACTGGCCGAACTTGAGCGCGCCGGCCTCTTCAGCTTGGATGAGGAGCTCAGTTTGATAGGTCTGTATCACGTCGGTGGACATGATGGGAGCGGTGGAAGAGATCGGCCGATGTGTTTGGCCTCTTTTTTTGTACGTGTGCCCCTGAGCAGTGGGAGCGGTCCAACGGAGTCTACGACAATTCCTTTGATACTCATCCTACTTCGTATACTGCCCTTCAAAGCTTCATCTGCAGCGGCTGATAGCGGGTGCTCGCACATGAGCCACCACACCCTAGTCGGCCTCCCTGACCGGTCAGCAGTATCTCGTTCCTCTGGTTCCGTTGGGCACCCGG
Organism: Boletus sp. MG95; assembly: GCA_003313155.1. NCBI lineage: Eukaryota > Fungi > Basidiomycota > Agaricomycetes > Boletales > Boletaceae > Boletus > Boletus sp. MG95. The sequence continues at coordinate 18,447 of QGOH01002062.1, forward strand.
CTCGTTTTGCGAGATGCTCTTCCCACCCGCCCTCGCAGCTTGGCATCTACAGCCTCAGGACAGTCCGCGCAGGAACACGACGGGCTCGACCCTCACCTTATCCACGCAATCACACAATCCACATTCCATTTTCCATCGAGTGGCCCTGGTTCACTCTCGTGCACGTACGAAACGGTACTTCACTCCTGCGATTGTCGTACCCGTGGTCCATACCTCCACCACTGCCTTGATGAGAGAGCCGTAGACAGGAGGACCGGTACACATTGATTATATTTTCCTGGAGACTTGCATCTTCGCATCGTAAAACAGGACTTCGACGAGCTTGGATGCATCTCCGTTGAAGGAAGAAGCGTTCGTACTCAAACACACAAATGCAAACCCGACTCTTCAGCGAAGAACGAAGACTCTCTCCTGCATGCATAGTTTGTATTCGCAGCTATAAAGACTTCAGTAAAGAGATAAACAGGTTCCGAACCAGGTCATAAAAGCAATCCAGGGCGTGATAGGAATGGTCTACATATGGTTCGCCTCGGTATCGCAGCCGCCCCGATCAATGCTTGCCACGTAGATGTACTACAGTCGATGCAGAGAACCGCGACAGCCGCACATCTGCCAAGCACGAAAGTTACACCGTTAAACACGACATTTTCGAGCAGTTCACAATGATCCTGCATGGTCGAGACTGGTCCTCGCCAGGTCCTCGGCCAAGTCCCCTCACTACCGTGATTGTCAGCCCGTCTGACGACGCCCAACGTGTGCCAGAGTAAACGTACCTCCACCAAGGCACAGACCGAGTAGGGTGTGTTTTGCGCGCTCCATGGTACACATAACAATGGTGGACAGCATGGCCCTCTCGTCCCAGCTGGCCAGTCACAAATTGCGCCAGAATGATAGCATTGTTCCGGCTGTGCGTCTGTACTACCGAGTATCACTTGCTCCGAGTTGGGGCTGACGTCGGTGAGAGGGGAGCCGACGGCGAATGCGAACAGCGAAGCCGCGGAGAACGCCAGAGCGAGACGCATGATGAGGACGTGGCAATCGACCTTCTCGGAAGGCTCTCCCTTCTTATACTTTGCTTTTTCAACCCCGCCAGAAACCACCGAAGCCACTAGCCGTAATAGTATTAACACGTAATATACCAATATGGACTAGAACAACTCCTCCTCTTCCGGTTTCCAGTTCTTGGTCATATCCCAGTAACCTGCCAACTTTTGTCCGAGCGCTTCCTTCGCAACCCCATCAGTAGGGCAGCTCCGGGGCTTGAAGCTGTTGAACGCCCGCTCTCGCAATAGACCCTCCCAGACCAGGTAACATGCGTTGTCCTCCAGCGACATTACACCCTCTCCTTCACCATTCACGACCTCAGCAGCCTTTTCTTTCCCTTTGCCCTCTGTGCTCCCCTCCTCGTTGCCCTCCTCGATTTCGACCTGTTCCCCTCCGCGAGGGCGAGCCGCCTCCGTCCAAGCGATGCGATGTAGCATCAAGCGCTTGTATTGTCGTATAAACGTTTGCGCGCCTTCGACATAGATCATGCTGAATCCGGGATTGAAGATACACAAACCCGTCAAATTCATCTGCTCCGCATTTTTCCGAACTTTAAAGCGCTGAGCAGGATCCGACAGGTTCTTGACCCTTCATTGCAAAAAGACATTAGACCGGAGGAAACGAAGGAGCGATGGAAGGTGGACAGACTTGAAGACCGCACCACAAATCCCTTTCTTTTCCTCTTCCAGCTTCTTGTTCTCAATCTTTTCACGCCGCTGATCATCGGTAAGCTTGCGCTCGGTGTTCATCTTGTCGTGTGTATGCTTCCTCATCGCGACTTCACGACGTACGCGGGCCTCAACTCGTGTGGGATCTTGGACCGCATCTGAGGTTAAAACCTTCATCAAATTGGCGAGACGAACTGCAAAGAATTAGCATTACGCTGTGTTGATTTACACTGTGCCAATTACCTTTAGGTGGATCAGGAGGAATAAGACCCATGCGAATACGGTCACGCTTGTCTTGCAGTTCGGCCTGTCGACGTTGCTTCCTCATCTTCTTTTGTTCCTGCAGACGGGATCAGAAACGAACGAAAAAGATGAATGATGTGGCATGCCTTGGCAGTCAATTTGAGTGGCTTGAGGCCAACCTTGTTCTTGTCGCCAGGAGCGGGAATCGGGATGGGGTGTTGGATATAGAGCGTGACTGGCGAGTCCTGAGTGCGAATATTGAGGTTTTCGAGACCGAACGCAAGGTCGTCGTAGGTCTTGTTTGGTAGCAATGCAGCATCCCACCATTCCACATCCGGAGGTGGCTCACGCTAGACACGAGTCAGCTTCACTTGGTACAGTGGCGAAGATCCTCACCTTGATATTCTTTTCTAGGGTCTCGAATTCTGAATCTAACCCTGCTTTGCGAGCACTCTCCGCGATGCGTTGCTTCAGCGCCTCGAGTTGGGTCTCTTGTCGCATCTGGTTCCCGAGTTGCACATACTTGCCCTTGGGGTTGAACCTGAATGAACGACCGCTTCGCTCCTTTGGAGCACCCTCAAACCCGCTGTCCTTCACGGCCGCGGGTCCTGACGAGTAAGGATTGGCTTTAACTTCGGCAGTTGCAACTGGCGTCGGGGCGGGAGGAGGAGTGGGAACATTACGAATATTTGCCTGACCTTAGATGAACAGGAGATCCTCAACCAGAAGAACCGACAATCGCACCTTGATGGAAGCAAATTTGGGCTGCATCGGTTTGTACTTGTCCTTCTTGGACTGTGGTGCAACCGGAGTAGTCTCGAGCAACAGTGGATGTGCAGCCATCTTCAAACCTGCTCCTTGTTGCGCAGGCTCCGGCTGCTTGTTCTTCTTTCCGGTCTGAGGCATCGACTTCATGGGGTCGTCAGCCAGTTGCTTGAAGACAGCGTGGTGGACGCACCATGTAGGGGTTATCTTTGATAGCGAGTTTACTCTGAGCCTCCGCAACACGACGTTTTGCTTCGGCAACTTTGCGCGCAAGGTCGTCCATATTGGGCATCGCAGGGCCGGGTGCGGGGTCGGGACTGGAGGTCTTGGTGGGTGGAGTCGCGACGGCAGCAGGCTTCGTCGGGACACCTGGAACGTTGCTTCTCATCGCAGCCACCTTGGCAGCGATTTCTGCCCGCTTTTGTGCGATGAGCGCATCTCCTGATAACTGTGATGAAGTGGTCAGCTTTTTGGGAGGGGGCCATCGCTGCGAGCCGCGAGACTCACTACGGGCGTCAAGGAACCATTAGAGGGTGTCTGTGGAAGAGCAGAAAGGTTATAGAAACATGTTAGAATGAAGTGCGATAGGTGAATTCACCTTGAGAGATGGAGAAAGGACTCACAGCATCGCTGGCAAAGACACGGCATGAATCAGACACGAAGCATACCAAGGAATGGAGAGCTTATCCTACCTTCTGAGTTTCTTTGCGACAGAAGTCTCGCCGTTCCCCTCGAACGCTCTCTTCTTGTCGCTCATCGTGGCGACCGAAGGTGGTCGTGGCGTTGTCGATACAGCGGCTGTGGTTATTGAAGTAACCCCACTTATAGGGGTCACGTGGATTTTCTGGCGGGCAACGTATGTACTTACAAAACCGCCTATCACAGCGACCACGATGTTCTCCTTCCTTTCCCTTTCTTCTGCGTTTCCAAAAATACGACAGGCGCTATCGCCAGTATCCGTTCCTAAAGGCACTTTTGGTGCGCGTTTCCGCAATCAAATTGCCCCACGTAAGGTCAAGTACGCCAAACGCCAGAAGGGTCGCATTCCTGTCCCTACTGGCGGGTCTACGCGTGGCACGACGCTCGCATATGGAGAGTATGGCATTAGAATCAAGGGACAAGGCGTCCGGTTTACTGCAAAGCAGCTTATGACTGCCGAGGAGGTCATCAAGCGGGCCATCAAGGTCGTGAAAGGTGCAAAGGTGTATTTGCGGGTGTTCCCCGATATTCCAGTCTGCATAAAAGTGCGTTCACGTCTGGTATGCAAGTGGAGTTACGCTGATGCCGCATATATCCAGGGTAACGAAACACGTATGGGAAAGGGCAAGGGAACGTTCGAGTTCTGGGCAACTCGGTATGGTCCAGTCTCTTGCGTCCATTGGAAAATTCTAAACATGCTCTAGTGTACCTATTGGGCGGGTCATCTTTGAGGTTGGTGGTGTTCCCATACGTGAAGAGATTGCACGGGAAGGTGGTTGTCTCGGGTCATCCCTGCCTCTGCATCAGCTGAATACTTTTGCAGCTCTGCGTCTTGGTGCCGCGAAATTGCCAACTACGTATGAGTTCATAACTCGCGAATCGCCACCACGGTTAGGAAATACGTTGATTGAGCCCCCTTCACCGTCCATTCCCCTTCCTACTCCTGTTACTACTCTAGAGTCAGCTCAGACATCGTAACAGGGTTGCCTTGGTTCTTGCTAATGATGGATAGACTTCGTTATCCAACTCAAGCTCAGTTTGCATGTGAACTACCCTGAGACGGTAAAATCAATCATTCCAACTCCCAAAGAGAGACAGGCCATACAACATCTTTCAGGGGCTGCGACACACCTAGTCGTAGTCCTACGGAAGC
>QGOH01002116.1:0-12938 GCA_003313155.1 Boletus sp. MG95
CATAGGGTCTGGGCCCTAATCATGTGACAGTTCCCACGATCACGTGTACTGGTCACGTGACTGGTAAAGGAAAAGAGACGGGAAGGTGGAATCATAACGGATAAGTGAAAAGTTTGAAAATATAGTACCTATCATAACAATGCTGATAGAGGTGGATTCATGTAATTACCTGTGATGTCACGCAAGTGCAATAGGGGACATCTTCCCGGTGTTGTTCCTGTGCACTATTGCTGCCGGATTGTCTAACTGCTGTTACGAACGCTACACTTATAACCCCTATTGTAGATTTATTACTTTCTTTTCGTTTAACTTTTACTTATCTTATCTTATCTTCTACAGCACGTGACCCTGGGAACCTTCTTCCTTTTCACCCTTTGTAGGGTCACGGCTTTCTCACCATGTCACAATCGTCACACCGTTGATCAGTCATGCATGCCTATAGCGCATGTCGCCCCTATCCGATCACTCGACATATTGCCCGCTCTTATATGATCGTTTGGGTCCCTTCCATTCTGATGCCAGGTGCATCAGGTATGTTTCTCATCTCCGTACATAGCCTTTATGATACATGCAGACTCCATCCCGAATCCACACCGCTACCATATGTCGTATCGTAGATGTAGCGAACACATGTACAAACCCCTAGATAGTATATAAGGCCTAAGTCGCCCACCAGAGAACCTCAGTTTAGTTCTCTTGGTGTTCTCCCCAGAGCATCTACATTGAGAGCGTGAACTCAGTAGTACAAGTAGTACTAGCCCCTATTCCCCCTCCACTTCGCACTTTCAGAGTAGACCCTGTACAGGGTTTAGCTTTGGGTGTTTCAACTGCAGTATAGCAGTTGAGTTTTTGTTGCAGGTCGCTCCATTTCAAGGACACTGCCAAGAAGCCATACAGTTTAGTATGCAGAAGGTTTATTTTTAGCTGCCTGATTAGGAGTGGTGACACAACAAGATGTTGGGACATGAAGGGTCTTCAAGGTCTGGATTGTCACGTGTTGATCTTGATGAGCTTCTTTGCCAGATGTGAGAGCTCCATTTGGAGACAGAGAAGAACACGGTTACTAAGCATGTTTCTGACCCTGAGAAGTGGGATGGCAACCGCGCCTCCTTCCAGGGTTGGTGGGTTAAACTTAGGCTGTGGGTTGGGGAGCAAGAATGGAAAAACAACAAGCTCCAGACTGCCACTGTACTTTCATGCTTCAAAAAGAAGGCTGCGGGATTCGCTCAGATATACTTAGAGCAATATATGAAGTTGGAAGATGAAATGCAGTTTGATGCAGATAAGAATCCCATCGGAGCTAGGGGCATAGCATGCTGGCCCAGTTGGGTGCTGCTACAGCAAGATATTAAGGACTACTTCCAAGTGGACGTGTTACTGCACAAGGCCATTCAGAAGTTGTTAGCTCTCAAACAGAATGGCAAGGCCATCAATCAATTTTTACAGGAGTTTACCATCCTGAATGATGAGACCGGTCTAGACCCCACGTTCAGCAACAAGGTGCTCAAGAAGGCTGTTGACATTAGAGTTTACTGCGAGGTCAAACTGCGGGGCTTGGAGTCAGACTCCTTCATGAGATTAGTAGAAGCGTACTGAGAGACCGGTCAACGCTTTGAAGAAATTGAAATCGAGTGAGCTTCGATGAGGTCAGTGTTTACGCCCTTTCAAAGGCTGTACCAAAGCTACCTGGTGCCACAAGGGCCACCGCCACCTCAGTACACAGCAACTGGTGTCCAGCCAGGAAGAGAAGCTTCTATGCAAGTTGACGCCCAGTGGCTGGCTGCCAAGTGCCCCATATTGGGGCTATGCTGGAACTGCGGGGAGCCGGGACATATGAAGGCGCAGTGTCCCAAAGGAGGAGCAATGACGAGAAGACTCCAGGGAAGATCAGGGGCAAGAAGTCAGGACGTCTGGGAAGAACCTGACACAAGGAAACTGGCTGAAACATGCTGTGTACATTTCAAGGCACTGCCTCTGCCTGCCCATGCACAAGCTGCATGGATGTCGGAAGAGGCAGAGACCTTTTATCGAGACAAGTTTGAGGTTGAGGTGTGGTCAGCTGCCGCCCAATCTTTAAAAGAGGACAGTCCTGCTATGCAAAGGGTGTACCAGGACAGTGAAAATCTTGTGGAGTTGTAAATAGCCTTAGCATTCATATGAGTGATTTGGACATGCGTAGAACATGCTATGATCTCGTAGATTGTCCCATTCCTTCTTCCTGTAAAATTACTGATTCCAAAAGAGCGGCTTTAGAACAAGGTGTGGCACTGGAATTAAAAGATAGTGTGCTTGATTCTCTTAATGAAGAAGGAGATTCCCACAAAGAAGAAAAACCCCTTCATCAAGGTGCCTTGTTCCACTCAGGCAAGTTAGCCTTTGGTGGCAAGATGATTGTTGATGTCAAGGTCAGCCGACAGGATGTCAACAGAAACTGGTTCCGGCACTCCTTTGGCGCACTCCTGAACTCAGGATGCTCGCATACCTTCATCAATAAAGATTACATGCTATGTCAAGGCATTCCCACGTACAAGTGCGATGGAGAATTGGGAATTCACAATGCCAATGGATCGTCAGGGGCAATTGGTCTTATTACACATAACATTTACCTGCTAGTGACGATTGCTGGTTATACCGAGAAACTAGAAGTCTACATGTCCAAAGTGGGCTCGTATCGCATGCTAATCGGGTATGATTGGTTCTTCTGGCACAATCCGCAGGTAGATTGGGTAAAGAAGACCATGAGCTTCCCACGATGTACATGGTATTGTAACGTGGCAAAACATGGGCCAGTTGGCCAAGAAAGGAAATCATTTCCTTGTCCCACACTAAAATGCATGGCTTGTATAGAGAAGGACTGGAAGGGAGTGGAAGACGATGAGTTTGGGAAAATGGAATATCTCCCCATTCAGCGAGAGGAGCCCTCCGATGAGCTGATGGGTCCATTGTGTCCTGCAAGTCCAATAACTCCTACAGGGTATGGAACTTCTAAGAAGGACTCTCGATTTCCATTACCAGAGCTGCTAAAACGCATGGCAATGCCACCCCCACGTTTAGTGCCAGTAAGCCCAGAACATTATCAGCATATTGTCCCTACCCTGCAGAGTTCTACTGGGGATTTTCCCACACCAAGGCTAGCAACTGGGCTGTTAAGTCTGTTGTTGCCATTAGCGACAGTTCCAAACTATTGGCCATCCCCTAAGCGGGAAACCCCTGACTCAGAAAGGGAACCCTTGCCAGAGCCCAAACATGTCCGTATTGGAGCTGCCAGATTTGAGGAGGGATTAGAGGACAAGGTGCTGAAGGTGTACCACAATCTTCTCAATGTGTTTTCCAAGAAAGAATCGGAACACCTTCTGAAATGAAAGCTATGAGATCACAGGATCGATTTGAAGCCGGACTTTGTGCTGAAGAAAGGTTGGGTTATACCACTCTCCAACAAAGAAATGGAGCAGGTTCGCACGTTTGTGGAGAAGGAGACTAGGAAAGGATACATCAGGCCTTCTAAGTCTCCACAAATGGCACTGGTGTTCTTCATTCCCAAAAAGGATGGGAAGAAGAGGCTTGTCATGGACTACCGGTATTTAAACAAAGGCACCATCAAGAACACCTATCCTCTCCTCTTAATCTCAACATTGATTGATCGGCTTAAAGGCACCAATATGTTCATGACCCTAGACCTTCGGTGGAGTTACAACAATGTCTGAATTAAGAAGGGTGATGAGTGGAAAGGAGCCTTTGTCATGCTGGTAGGGGCCTACAAGCCCACTGTTATGTATTTTGGAATGACTAATTTGCCGCCTACGTTCCAACAAATGATGAATGATATCTTTAATGATATGTATAGTATGTGGTGTTGGTCATTTACATCAATGACTGCATGATCTTCACGAAAGGAAAGACATGTGAAGAGCATGAGGCGATTGTGCGAAAGGTTCTTGAATGATTACACAAAAATGACCTCTACATCAAGCTGGAGAAGTGCACTTTCTCCCAGCCCAAGGTGGACTTTCTGGGCATGGTTGTTTCTAAGGAGAGAGTCAAGATGCAAGGGAAGAAAGTAGATGGCATCCTTGACTGGCCCCAGCCCAAGAAACTCAAGGAAGTGCAAGGCTTCTTAGGTCTGTGCAACTACTATCAGCATTTCATAGAGGGTTTCGCCAAGATTGCCCGGCCCCTGAATGATCTAACTAAGAAGAATGTCTTGTTTACGTGGGGCCCCATGCAGCAGTGCGCTATGGATGCGCTCAAGTCCAAATTTAGGTTGGCACTACTACTTGCCCTCCCTGATCAGAAGTATGAAATGCACGTAGAAACAGACATATCTGACATTGCCATGGGTGCCATTTTGTTGGTCCATTGTCTGGACGACCAATGGCAGCCCTGTGCTTTCCACTCACATTCATTTGACAGCACAGAGCAGAATTATCCAATCTATAATAAGGAGCTGCTCGCTGTCATCCATGCACTCACAGAATGGCACCATTACCTGATCGGCCAGGAACACTTTGAGGTGTGGACTGACCACAAGAATCTGGAGTATTGGAAGAAGCTGCAAATGCTCTTGGGCTGGCAAGCCCAGTGGCACGTGCTCCTCCAGGAGTTTGATTTCATCTTCATATACAAGCCAGGAATCAGCAACAGGTGCACAGACACTTTATTGTGGTGCCTGGATCATGGTGACACTACTCCAGGACACAACGTGGATGTCACAGTGCTGCCACCCTTGGCTTTTGTGCAGATGGTTGGCCTGTTGTCTGACTTTTTCACTTGTGTGTGTAGTGCCTCCCTTAAGGAGGGAGTTGATACTGTGCATGATTTTTCCTGGGACCCTGTGGAGCATATTTTCAGGAGTCCTGGCAGAAAAATCTTTGTTCCCTGCACTCTGTGCATGGAATTGCTGCAGTTGTGCCATGACTCGCCCTTAGCAGCACACTCTGGTCATGCGTGAATGGCACACCTTCTTACACGTTACTATTCATGGCCCAGCATTAATGCCAACATTAGGGATTACATCAATCGCTGCCAAGCCTGTGCAATTACCAAAGGAAAAACCAATGCACCAGCTGGCAAGCTGATCCCATTACCAGTACCCAAGCACCCGTGGGAAGATCTTAGTGTAGATTTCATCACAGGATTGTTCCCTTCACACGGATTCACCACTGTTTTCATTGTGGTAGATTGCTTTTTGAAAGAAGTGGTATTCATACCTACTTATGATACAGTATCTTCCATAGATTTTGCGGCTATCTTTAGGGACAATGTTTGGTGTGTACACAGACTTCCCTCTACGATAGTATTGGATCAAGAACCACAGTTCATGTCAGACTTTACCACAAAGCTGTGCTCTCTTTTAGGAATTACTCAAAAGATCTCCATGGCCTATCACCCACAAACAGATGGGCAAACTGAGTGTATTAATCGAGATTTGGAGCAGTACCTCTGAATGTATGTGGCCAAGCGTCAAGGAGAATGGGCCGAGTGGATTAAGATGGCCCAATTTCACCACAATAACTCTTTAACCATGGCTATCGGTACCGCCCCATTCTTAGTCACTAGAAATTATGCCCCCCATTTAGGGTTTGAAGGTCATGCCAAGGAACTTCCTGGCTTTGCTAAAGACCTAGGACATTCTCACACAGAAGTAGAGCAGGCTTTAGAAGAAACTCAGGAGTACATGAAGCGCTCAGCAGCCTCAAAACGGTCTGAGGCCCTGGAATACAGCATCAGGCAGCAGGTGTGGCTGTTCTCAGATAAACTCAAGCTTCCCTATGAAGCAAAGAAGCTCACTGAGAAGTGAATCAGACCCTATGAGATCACTCGGGTCCTCCCAAATGTGGTGGAGCTAAAACTTCCGAAAAAGATCTGGATTCATCTGGTGGTGAACATCTCCCGTGTCAAACCTGACAGAGATATGCTGCCTGGGCAAGCTCTGTTATGCCCAGATGCCATTGAAGTGGATGAGGAAGAATTCGAGCAATATGAGGTGGACCACATTGTTAGCTTGTGGATGAAAAAAAAGGAAGTTGGAGTATCTGGTTCACTGGAAGGGGTATGACGAAACCGATCATACCTGGGAACTGGAAGTGCATTTACAACATGCACCTGATGCTATCACACAGTTCCACCAAAAGGAGCTAGTGGCCCCGAGGAAACTCCAGGAACTGATCTCCGGACAATTTGCCTGCTTGTTCTCACCCTATGAGAACCTGACGACCCATGAACACTATGGTGCTACTCGTCGGGACGTCAAGTCCTAAGGAGGGAGTAGTGTTATGATATAGGAGCATATTTTCATTTTATTATCGCTCACTACCTATGCTCATTACCTTCACTTCTTTAATTGCAGTACCACATGGTCAGAAACACATGACTGTGAGAATGGATGTCACATGACTTGGTCAGTCACGATCACGTGACCTATAGCCTGTTACTCAGGGGCTATTGTGATGCAATGCTCACACCTCATCTCATGTTGTTATGAAACGACCCCGTTTCACCCCTATCTTAGTCCCGTTCGTTCTTACCTTACGATTGACTCGTACCTTTCCCTAGTCACGTGACACTTTCTCATCACGTGATCCCTTCCATAGTCTGTCACGTGACTACTACCACATGATCTCCCCCTATTTAGTTCCCCTTTCCTTATCACCGTGGATCTTGCCTGATCGGGCCTGTCTGCCGATCTCGCTCTCACCCGATCCTATCTCCTTCCCACCAGTGGCAGCCTGCTTCCCAGATCTCCGATCACCCCCTCTGCCACAACCTTATTATTAGAGTTACGCTTCCTTTCCATTTGATCCGATCAACCTACAGGATTCCTCATGTTACTCCTATCAGTAGTCTATTCCTGTAACCTACCTGTCGTTTACCACATGTTCTCTAATATATAAGGCAGACGGTTTCAAGCTGGCTCCCCAGCTTGAATCACTTGTCTTCTTCCCTGACATTCGTGTGAGGACGCCTACGTCTCATCTATTCCATTGAGTCACCGTCGATCCGCAAGCACTCGCTCCCTCTACCCCTTACCCATCATCGTTCGTAGCAAGTCAGGAGAAGACCGCCCATCACCATACGGGTACGAACCAGCCGTAGTAGTTGTAAAGGATCGGTCTGGCCCGCCGCTGAGTGGCCTCTTTCCTCTCCTTTTCCATACTCTCATCACCGCCTCCCCTTTTGAGGTTCTCAAGTGTTCCTCCCCTCGCCCTTCGCTCCGGCTTAGGTTCTGGTTCGTAACACATGTCTTGTATCTCATTTTGGCGGATCCTGTTTGGATTTTCTGGGTTACTGACCTCTGCCCTGGAACAAGGGCTTTACTTAGTATAGCTACCCTTGCCCTATACAGCTTGGTCTGTGCGAGCAGGGCCCATGTATATAAGGTAGTTGATTCTGAGGAATAACTCCTCAGTTGAATTCATTTGCCTTTGTACGCACTCCAAGTGTGAAGGTTCTAGCTTTCTACTCAATTTCCTCCATCCCCCTTTACTCTTTATTCTTTTCCAGGCTTGGTGCAGCCTGTGAGTAGGTTTTGTTTGGTCTGCTTGGTGCTACTGTGACTTCACGTGTGTGAGTCCATAACATCCACCACAACAAGGATGGAATCGAATCCATCAGATAGGGGCAGATCCATGATAAAATCTGCTGACATGTCAACCCATGACATATCCAGTATTTCCAATGGGTGTAACTTTCCAGAAGGGACTGTATTACTCCCCTTGAAACATTGGCATCATTCGCAACGTGAAACATAATTGTTATGATATGTACTATAATTTCAAAAACTTTTCACTTCTCCTTTACAATTCTATTTCCTGTCTCTTTTCCTTTACCAGTCACGTGACCAGTGCACGTGATCGTGGGAATCGTCACCTGATTAGAGTCCAGACTCTATGATGTCATACCACGTGTTATTCATTTCTGTAAACCCTGAGACTCGTTTCTTTAATTACCGCGTTCCTCTCACGGGTCTCTTCTTTCATCTCTCCTCTTATAGTAGTTCTTCCCATGCACTGCTTGGTCTGTGCGCGCATCCTGTATGTATATAAGGTAGACTGTCTGGGGCCTAAGTCCCCAGTCGAATCCACTTGTCCTTACGTCCTATTGGAGGGGATTAAGGTTTCTGACTCGCCTCACTTCATATTGTGTTGCCAGCAGTAGTGTGCTGCGAGTAACTGTCCAGCCAGTGGTAAATCGTGTTCCAGAGCCTTTTAGGTTTTGAGTTCACAACACTTGGATTCGACTGTTATACACTGCCTGGACCGTAGGGCTAAGCAGTTCCCCATTCGAGTTGTCCCATTGCGTCTCCCCCCAGAGCATAAACAGGGTTGGTAGAATACCAAGCAAATATTCGTTTATACGGTTGTCCGCCGTACAAATAAGGATAACGTTGCTATCGGGCATAGTGCACTAGCCCCAGTTGTGGTTTGACTGTCTAAACCTCCGTGTTGGTGCTACGCTGGTGCACCCAGGTTCGCGTGAATACCTGAAACGTCACGCACGGCAATAAGGTCCTCTTCCTGGTGTGGACCCGTGCCACGTTACTATACTTTGACTATGATATACGATACGGCCGACGAACGGTGCCGAAGAAGACGATTTCGCTATTACCTCCGCAACAGAAGATTCAACCTCCGAAAGAACGTATACCGTGTCCCCAGAGTGTGGTTGGAATAGTCCACACAGTAAGGTCACGAAAGCAAGAACAAGATGGGAACCCGCTACGATATCGATGAGCTATTACATCACATGAAGGAGCTGTCCCTTGAGACAGAAAAGAACAGTGTTACGAAACGGGTCGCAGACCCCGACAAATGGGACGGTGAAAGGAGCACGTTCCGACTATGGTTTGTGAAACTACGGCTATGGGTCGGAGCCCAAGAATGGAAATCAGACAAGCTACGCACTATCGCAGTTTTATCTAGGTTCGAGAAGAAGGCAGATGGCTTTGCCCAGATTTATCTGGAAAAATACCTACGAGAAGAGGATGATACATTTGAAGACTCGGAAGGGAATACAGTCCATGTTGGAGAAAAGTCTTGGCCACCCTGGTTACGTCTTCAGACAGTCATCAAGGAGTACTTCCAGATAGATGTCCTCCCACACAAAAGCCTGCGAAAACTCCTGGCCCTTCGGCAAAACGGCAAAGCTATGGATCTATTCTTACAAGAATTTGCCATCCTCAAGGACGAAGCCCAGATCGACTTCTCGTTCGCTAATGAAATCCTGAAGAAAGCAATCGACTTTAGGATCTACAACTGGGTCAAGTTATCAGGTCGGGAATCTGACTCCCACTCCCGCTTGGTGGAAGCCTATTGAGAGATGGGACGAAGCTTTCGACATTTTGGCGTTCCTAGACTACATTATGTATGTACAACCCCGTATTGCCTACCCTAGCGGCTCTCCCCTTCCTGTCCGGCCCCACTGGATGGGGTATTTACGCAAGACATGAAAATTTGCGACGATCTCTTCCACACAGGTGTGCCAGTGTGGCTGATCCGCTGCCGCTACACAATCACCCCTCAGACTAACATCAAGAGGCCCACCAAGTTCATGTTTCCCGATGAAATCATTCACTCGATATACTCCAAAGGTGGCAAACCCGTCCGTCCTTTTGACTGCCTCTATCACGGCCCAGGTGAATTCAATCGTCATCTCCACACGCGGCACACTTACACAGGTTCTCAGGATCCCAGTCCTAGCGGCTCTGAACTCCTTGCCCCTGGAGTCTCCTCGCAAGTGGGTAAAATGCCCACTCAAGCCCAGTCCAGGAGAGCTGCGCAAAAGGACCACGCTCATTCCCAGGCAGGTAAGCGATATCTACCCACATCGTTGGAGAGGTGCCTGTTGACTTGCTGTGAAGGCACACCTGCTAGCAGAGGCTGCAACAAATGGGAAGAGCTACGCGTGCCCGAGATGTCGCTATCATTCAATGTTTGGGAAAACGCTATGAAGCACGTGGACAAAGACCTGGCCAGGGTGCAGAGGGGCTTAGTTGATCAAGGCTATCACATCCCAGAACCAGCCCTACTCATCTCAGGACAGTCCCCTGAGTGCCGCCAGCTGTTCATGACCAACTGGCTTGCAATTCGCCCACTGTGGATCAGTTGCCTAGATCACGACCCCCCGGCCTGATTCCCTTTCCCTAAGCAGTGGAGGGAAATTTTGCACAGTGTGCCATCCAGGGAAGAGTTTGAAGCTGTGCCCACAATCAGCATGGGCCACGGTTCTGCCAAGGGTCGTAAGTTGGCCGTGCTGGAAGCCTTCGGTGACGTGGTTGCAGCCATGACGCAAGGGTCCTTTCTCACCCCGAAAGAAGAGGTAGAATGGCGCGGAAAGTATATTCCAATCACGTCGCTCACAAACCCACCCCCCCGCCTCGTCAAGGCTATCCTGTGGGAGGTTTATGAGATTGGCTGGTGCTACGAGTTGTGCACCCTCGATCAAGTAATCAATCCTCGCCTTTGGGCAGAACATCGTATGGAGCGTCTCAGCTTCCTACATGCCCTGTTTCCTGGCAGTGCAGGTCTTGTGCTGTGGTTGGAGGCTTTGCCAATCAAGGCTGGCAATCTCGGATTGACAGACTCTTTTCCAGACAATGAACGTATTCTTAGCTCCTGTCATATCCCGTATTTTCACCAAGTCCACTCCGGTACTCCGGTGCCCCTCTGGTCCCTCATCACAGAACTCCGGTGCGTTCTCAGCAAAGACGCAACTCCGGACCTCCGGACTTCCTTGTACTTAGCCTCCCTTTACCTACGTCCCATATCCGTCTTAGTCCCGCCTTGTACTTATTCCCGATCCTGTGCTTCGCCTAGGGACACAGCTCCGGTTTACTTAGAACCGGCTCCGCTGATCTTACCAATACTCCGTGCTCCTTTACTAATCGTACCCCGTCCTCCGTATATAAAAACCCTCAACTCCAACCTCATGTAGTTCTTTAGTTTGATAATCAACTTAGATAACTCCCATCTCCGTTTGAGCCTCGACGGTTCTCCTCCGACCCTCCGACTGAACTAGTGTCGTGAACGACGCAAGTTCCATTTTCTCCGCTCCGGCCCACCTTCGCAAATTAAGGACCAAGGACTCCAACAAGGGCGCACCACATACGGTGAAGCCAAGTCCTTCCGACCAGCCCAACTCCGGAGTTCCGGAGTTCGCCCCGCCTCGGAGTTTACCGCTCTTAACATCGTTGCAATGAACCGAAAGTACTGCTCCAGTGGTGATGTCCGAAGTGTCCATCTCTACACGCATCTCCTTGCTCCGATCCGGGTAAGCGAGGAGGGGGGCGGACTTGAACTTGGACTTTAGCGTGTTAAACGCCGTTTGCTGCTTTGATTCCCATGTAAAGGGAGTATCCTTCTTCGTGAGATCGTTAAGTGGGCGAGCGATCTCTGCAAATCCTTCGATGAATCTCCTGTAATAATTACAAAGTCCGAGGAAGCCCTGAAGCTGCTTTAAGCGGGTGGGAACAGGCCAATCCATGACCCCAGACACCTTCTTCTCCTGCATCTCGACTCCCTCTTTAGATACCGTCATCCCCAAGAAGTCGACCTTTTCTTGAGAGAAGAAACACTTTTCTGGTTTCACGTAAAGGTCGTTCTCGCGCAAGCGCTGGAGAACTTCCCGAACGATGGACTCGTGCTCTTCCCTGGTCTTCCCCTTGGTGAAGATCATACAATCGTCTATATAAATTACAAGTACTGCATACATGTCATTAAAGATATCGTTCATCATTTGTTGGAATGTAGGCGGAGAATTAGTCATTCCAAAATACATTACCGTGGGTTCATATGCCCCAATAGGCGTTACGAAAGCACCTTTCCATTCGTGGCCTTCCTTGATGCGGACATTATTGTAACCCCAACGTAAATCGAGGGCTGTGAACATATCAGCACCTTTGAGGCGATCGATTAAAGTAGAAATGAGTGGCAGAGGGTACGCATTCTTGATGGTACCCTCGTTTAGATACCGATAATCCATAACAAGTCTCTTCTTCCCATCTTTCTTGGGAATGAAGAAGACTGGCGCAGTTTGAGGGGACTTGGAGGGGCGGATATACCCTTTCTTGAGCTCCTTGTCCATGAAAATGCGGACTTGGTCCATTTCTTCGTCCGATAACGGGATTACCCTACCCTTTTTGGGAACGAAGTCCTTTTTAAGATCAATCCCGTGATCCCAGGGTTTGCGCGCGGGCATCCGTTCGGATTCCTTTTCGGAGAAAACATCTAAATAGTCGTGAAATGCTACCGGAACTTTTTCCTTCAAACCTTCTTCGATAGCATTAATGGATATTGCCGATCCCATCTCCGAGGGGACGGCTGCTGGTAAAGGCGGGTAAGGACCGCCGCCAATAACTCGGCAATACTCTGTACACCGATTGAATTTGATTGTGTTGTGGCGCCAGTCCACATCCGGGTTGTGGCGATAGAGCCAATTGAAACCTATAATCATCCGGTGAGATCCGAGTTTCGACACATACGCTTCCACGATTTCCGAATGACCAGCAATCGATGCGATAAGCGTGACTTTCTGAGATATGGCACCAATGGAACCGGTGGTGCCGTCCGCATTAATTACCTCTATTGGCTTGGCGATTTGATAGGTCTTGATACCATGCCGTAATATGTAGTCTTGGTCAATAAAAGAATGAGAGGCTCCGGAGTCGAGAAGGGCCTTGAGTGTGTTGTGACACCAACGGCCATTCTCTTGATGACGTAACTTTACCTCAAGCGACATTTGGCCGCCGAATGATAAAGTGGAGCTTGAAATGGTTAGTTTTTTAGGATTTTCGAGGGATTTATAAATAGCGGAATTTTTTACTTGCCGAACAAGGGAATTAAGCACGCTATCTTTTAATTCCGGCGCCACACTTCGTTCAGAAGTCGCCCTTTCGGAACTGGTTTCTTTTATTTTACATAATACAGAGGAAAGAGAAGCAACAG
>QGOH01002159.1:8209-43279 GCA_003313155.1 Boletus sp. MG95
CCCTTCTTCAAGGAGGACTAAACAGCCCTCTCAACTGGTACAAGAGCAGCCTACGCGGTGTCAACGATGGTATCAAAGCAAGTACGTCGTATAGTTTATTCTGTTTCCAACGCCGAATGCTGAGTGATTTGCAACGAAGGGGTATCTGAGGATGATATCAAGATTAAGAAGCCGGCTTTCATGGCTGTGGCGAAATACGATTATGTTTGTTTTCGCGAGTTTGCCATTGCGGAGATTGAAAAGTATGCCAAAGGTGGTCTAACGATTGTAGAGTTCGATATAGGGCACTGGCCACAGTTGGAGAAGCCACATGAATACAACGTCGCACTTGATCGCTGGGTGACGGATACCTTCATTTTGTGATCGGCCTGGTATAATTTCGTGTATCCAATGTACATCATATTGTTCTCTCGTCCAACCGAAGATGGCTGGAATTCGAATGACACTCGCCACACAGCTATCCTCGCGCATGAAAGCTGTTGCAGTACCAGTATAATGACTTGTCTAGTACCTGTGCTTCCGTCAACCCGATTCATGAGGGCAAAGGTCCAGAGGCGAAACGGCGGGCATGCACAGAGGTATACAGTTTGCACAGTGGATACAGGGGACGGAATCAATTACGACCTGACAACCGGTCAGCGGTTCCATATTGACGCAAGGTCCCAGGTTGCGTAACATAGGAAGGAAACACGCACATTTTATAATCTACTTTTGTAGTTTCTCCGCCTGCGGTATACTCGATGGTGATGTCCAGATCCCGATTATTCCGCGCATTAGGCGCACAGGAGAGGGTGCCATGTATTTTTTCGCCCTCGGAAATTGTAATCGTGGAAGGCGTGTAGAACACGGTTTGTCTTGGTGTGGCATGTGAGTGCGGCGAACGCCGGGCTCGGAAGTGCAAGGGTGGATCACTCACTTCCAATGTGTGTATTGTGCATGGGGTCCTGTCGAGAATTGAATCTTTTTGTGTGTGCAGTCAAATGTTATGTCGAACCACGAGAGAAATGCGTGAACGTCTGAAAATCAACAGTTAATAAACAAACAAACAAATAGGTAGTACGATATACAGTCATTCCGAGTCGCAGTGAGCGTGAATGGCGCAGTGAAAGTCAGGTCTTCTTTTTTGGCAGTAAGCAGATTGACATGCTGTTAATGGTCAGCATCAACCACGTTGAGTAAACAAGTTCACCAACCTTCAACATATATGGATCAGTGACCACTGATTTGAGTTCCACGGTGTCGACCAGTGGCTCACGCAATGCGATGCCCTTGATACAGGAGTAGTCAAACCCGTAGACATTGTCCCAAACTAGACGAGTGGTCAGAACAGAACCGAGAGCATTGATGCGGCATCTTACAGTTGATTTTCTCATCCTTGTAATCTTGGTCTTCGATTGCAGCCAAATACATCCTTGCGGTGTCGGGGAACATGTGTCCACCATGTTTCAGATACTTGTCTCGAGCTAACAGGACCGTGTCGAGCATGGACTCGTAGAGTAGGAAATAACCCATCCACTCAGATATGATGATGTCAAACTGTGTTATCGGTAACTCGACGTCTTCGAGTTTACCCTTGACGAGGGTAATAGCTGATGACAAACACCAACCTGAGTGACGCGCAATCAAGTACCGGTGTAAGAAGGTACGAACTATCTTTGAAACCATTAACCTCTATGATTTTTTGTGCTTGATCAATGATGTTTGACATATCGATCTAACAGTTGGCATGTGAGCGAGTGGCTCTCGTCACAGCATCGGTAAAGTGGCTTACACCAACGACGTGAGCTGCCCCAGCCTTGGCAGCGAACATACTGAGGATGCCGGTCCCACATCCAACATCGAGGACGGTCTTTCCTTTGAAAAGATGCCCATTATTCATGATCGCTGCACGATATGACCCGGTCCGGACTGAGTCCTTCAACATCTCTTCGTGAATACCTGTCCGATCAGATGCAGCGCGTAAGACGTATAGAACACATATTCATTGGACGATCTCGCACCGAAATGCGCATAAGAATCGGCATAGCTGGGAAAGAAGAAAAGAGTAGATATCAGAATCTGACAGAGGGAAGTGCGGGTATGAGCGAACTAGTCTCTAGAGGTCATGGAATCTGGTGACATATCGATTGAAGAGGGGCCGATCCCATCCATGTCGAAAGTGCCGGGAAGTAGGAAAAAAAAAAACCGACCCGCACAGAGATTTAGAGTGCGTTTCCGGAGTTATCCAAAAAAGGAAACACAGCAATGATCACTCTCCTATACCACGTGACTTGCTGTCTGCGCTGCGCTGCGCAAATCTTGCTCAGCGCCGCCCTTTGCTCTCACCTCTGATGATCATCGACTCCAATTCGAATATGGTACGTATTGCACCTTCTCCATAGCCCGAAATACTGTTGATAGCGTTCTCTAGGTCAATTACACAGACAACCCACCCCCTTACCAGAAGCTTCCGGAACAAGGTCCGAGCGGCAGTGAGTTCACTCACTGTGTCTCGTAGAATACAAGCTGATGCACCACAAGATGTGCCATCACCCAGCTTAGTTAACAAGCAGCAGCCCATCGCGCCAATTCATCCAGGCCGCTCGTCTCCACCTTTCGCAACGCTCCATGCAGCACAAGTTCCCGTGATGCCCCAGCCTAGAGTCTATCACTATCAGAATCCTGTCACTGGGGAGAATTTAGCATCACTGTTACCCCCAGATCATCCCGAGATGTTGTGCCTGCAGCAGGGCGGCCACATACCACACACCAAGTATGGTATCTTGGGCAAGTACTACTCTGAAGAGTTGGTGTGCGTCAACTCATGCTTTTTTAGGTATCATCGCGGCTATAGTGTGGTTCCCTCTCGGAATTGGCTTCTGTCTTCTTGACCGCCGAGTGCTATGCAAGCGTTGCGGGGTCGTCATAGACCAAGGCATGTGCGGCTAAGTATCGCTGATCTCCCGCGTTTATCTACCTTGGCTTGCATACTTGTTATACTTGTATCTCATACCCTTTTGAGACCTTGATTCATTATTCATTATGATTTGACGGACGTATGGCCTTGTATTTATACGGCTCAACACCTGAATTCATCTCCGTACCGTTTTCATTCCCCTTTCAAACCTGACGTGATATGATTTTGTACCTGGCCCCTCAGAAAATGCAGACAAGGATGACAGCCATTCCAAATTCTCCACATCCCTTTATTGACTTATTAACATCATCGTCTGCCGTTAGTGCCGACTCCCCGAGATGGTCTATTTAGGAGACTGCCAGGATCTGCGGTGACAGTTCAGGCCTTCAGGTACGACGCAGGTCCGCCTCTCTTTCTTTTTTTCTTTTTTTCTTTTCAAATGTTGTCTCGCTTTGCATTTCGCTATGAATTCCAGACAACCCATGTGTTCAAGCACAGTTGCGGTCTTGGACCACCTCAAACCGGTGGCAATAGTACTGCTTTGTATAAGATCACCGCCGTGGACCGGGTCACCCCATGAACCACCTTACGAATTCCCAACTCACACTGGTCGACGCTCGTAGCCCCGCTCCTCCAGAGGAGAACACTGTTCTCATATTCGACAGAGATGACATGAGTAATACAACATTGCGCATCCGTGGCAATCAACCGAGTTACATTGTGGACACGCACGATTACACAACCACGGTCTACGCAGGAGATGTGTTGCTCTCCACCGTCACGCGCAGGAGGTTTCGACGAGATCAGCTTACGTTCCCAGGTTCGAGCCCAACGAATCTTGGAAGCTGGCTGAAAGCACCAATACTATCGACATTGTGAGTGGTCAGCGTGGCGCAGACGACACTGATCCGAGGCAGGTTTGACAGACCTCTTGTATTTCACACGTGTGGTAGACAATTTGAATGGAGAAGGGATCCTTCGGGACAACTCGTAGTTCGTTGTTACACACCTTCCACGCTGACAGTGCAGCCAACACCTTGTGTAGTTGCACGAATCGAACCATCCCGGCGAGACTGTGGCATGGTTCTCGAGAAGCTGTATGGGGCACGGAAATCATGTGACAGTGCATCCTGCATGTCTCACTATTACACCCGAAATGGCTGAGGTGAGAGATATGATCGTGTTGTCTTGCTTGTTGGCGGAGCACAAGCTACGGATCATCGATCTCATCTCTGCTGCGCAGAGCAAGGTTGCCATGTATTCGATGATGTTCTGACGACGTCCAATGCGCGCTGTATTTTTAGTCGTTGACCCAAAGAGTCTCAAGCTGTAGGGCACCCGAATTCGCAGATTCGAAATTGACCCATTCCCGGGCTCGCACCAGAATTGATCTTTATTACCTCGTTTCCAAGGGTTTCTTCCATCAACGCTCATGGTGCGTGATCCCTGGTTTGACCGCGCTGGCGCCAAAAGATATCCGACTGTACTGCATTTGAATAATTCCTCGCCGTCTATCTACGACAATAGTGCGCTTTCTTCACTACCCCTGCAACCCGAATTCTCATCTCGCCGATCTCGGCGTCCAAGCTGGCATAGGCTGGTTCACGACTGGCGTCATGCCGGTCTCTATCATGGCCGTCGTCTCGAGTGCAAGTGAACCGAGTTTCGCCCCATCTGCACCTTGGGCCCAGAGCGAGACGGCAAGTGTGTTGGAACCGTTGTAGTTCAGGATTCCTTGAGCTGGGGGTAGTACAAAATGTGAGTTGCAGGAGTATCAGAAAAATGCCAGGCACGTACGGACTGGGAAGGAGACCTGAGGACCAATGCTGTTGACTACGTGAGGACAGTCAGAACGAATGACAACTACATGGACGATAAAGAGTAACAGTACATACCATATTTGCCGAACTGGTATCCATTGACATAGAACTGAGGATGCGCTAAGAACATGTCATCATGAGATATTCGTAGGCATGGTTTACCTGAGAACGGAAATAAGGGTTCGTCGTGATCTTCGAGACGACAAGCGTCATCGGGTAGTCAACGCCGATAGGAACATCGAGCGTGAATGTTGTCCTGTGTGGATCCATCAGCTTCCGGTAGCCACGTCAACACTTCAGATCAGACCTGTAGAAGCTAACGCCAGCCTGGGTGGTTCCGGTGGTAGGGGAACCTTCTTGCCAAGTTTCATCAGGGAATCCAGGCAGGTGCCATCCTTGTAGGTCACGTCAGTAACGAGATGGTTCGCAAGAGGAGCCTGACTTACCCATTCGTTCGCCATATAATCCACCCTCGTTGAGTGGTCCGCGTGTTGTATCGACGTACTGCCAGATGATGCAAGGGAGTCTCGGGTCGCTCAACCGATCACGACGACAGAAAGAAAAGGGCTCACGCTTTCTCCTCCAAAGTTCCCCGCCACTTTCCAGACATTGATTTCCGTACCTGAACTGCCGACAAACGAGTAACTCAATATTCCCCTCGGAGCTTTGAAATTGTCACTCGCAGCCTCGTCCTCCTCATATCCCATATGATCCTGCAGGATCGTAATGACGTATTGGTCACCATCCACTAGCTCCCCAGTGCCGGGGAAGTTGAACGTGCCCTCATAATTGGCGTGTACAGCATCTCCTACCCAAGAGCCCAAGAATGTCTGATTGAGCCATACAGAGTAGCCGAATGCATTTCCTCCTTGTACATTGAGTGTGAACCCAGTTTCGGAGCCGGTGGACGTGAAGTGTGCGCGCCAGAGGATGTTGCCAGTGTGATATCCATAGTCACCGGCGTAGAGGACAACAGGCGTGCTGGGCTGGGCAGGGTTGACGGTGGTGGTGTGATCGGCCGTCGTCCAAAGCGCGTCGATATACGCTGAGTTGATTTCTGGGAGTGAGTCGCCGGTTTTCTTCGAGACTCGTCAGCCAAAGTCGAGCGAGGGAAATTATAAACACTTACCCATGTCAAGCTTGCAAGATCTGGAAGCTGGATGGAAGGCAGTGACGCGCTCTTTGACGAAGTTAGAGTGCCATAGCCGGTGGCTGCTAGCGTCAACGGCTCGCCATTGAAGATCACCTGTGTCGAGGACGCTGCAGGAGCAATAATCTCGAACGATGTCGTGGTGTTCAGATCACCCGTAATCTCAAGCGTGCTACCGGAAATCTGTACAGAGCGAATGAGGTACCCGCCTTTAATGAGGATCGGGTTCGTAGTACTGTAATTCGCGAAGGAACCGGCGGACGGGGGGTACATCACCCAGAAGTCGTAGGCGTTGGCACGGTCTAGTGACAGTCAAAAGTAGCTCACATCTCCCAATAAAGGCGACGCTCACCTAAAATATATAATAAAATATCGGGCCCGATTTCCACGACTGTCTGTCCCGACGTCGTGTACTGGATAACGAGGCTCGTCGAATTGATTATTTCTGTCTTAAGTGATTGTGTTCCTGAAGCGATATTGGCGCTGGAGATGTTGGTGGAGTCGAACTTGAATGCTGTCTCGTGAAGCTCGTCGGCGTTTCCGTAGACGATAATGACGTCGCGACCGTCGATAGTCGCCCTGATCGCGTAGTTCCTGTCAGCGCAGAGCTAAACAAAGGAAAGGCAGCAACATACCAGGTCATGATTTCTGCAGTAGAGTACAGCAAATGGCTGGACCCGGCAGTGTAGTCAACAACGTGAACTTTCGAATCCTTTCCATCGAGTGTAAGCTGTCCTCCCAGTTGGGGGACGGTCAGATTACCACTGCTCGTTGGCAGGGTTAGTGAGTATGTCTGCATCGCGTTCGAGGACGCGTCATGTTGCCTTTTGATCACCGGGAGTAAGCGCGTAGCTCATCACAGAAGAGACAATGGATCGAGGGGGGAGAGAACAAGCAGCGGCGATACCCACCTGATAACATAGAATCCGGTCATATTACCGACGGCATCCAATACCTGAGTCGTCACTAGGGCTGTGTTGCCTGTAAATGCACCTTGATTGGAGTTCAAATTCATCGGACGCGTCGTGAGATAGGCCGGGCTGACACGGAGGAAATTGGCTTGTAGCTTGAGTTCGTAGTATTTTTCGCGGAGTGTACGGTCTTCAGCGATTGGGGAGCCCTAGAATGTGGAAAGGAATGAAGCACAGGAAGGGCAGCTTGAGGGTAC
The DNA here is from genome assembly GCA_003313155.1 of Boletus sp. MG95. NCBI lineage: Eukaryota > Fungi > Basidiomycota > Agaricomycetes > Boletales > Boletaceae > Boletus > Boletus sp. MG95. The sequence continues at coordinate 15,244 of QGOH01002159.1, forward strand.
ATACGTAGTCATAAGATGTATACACCCCAGGGTAGCCAATACCGCCCCAATTCGTGCCGCCATAGATCATATACAGGTTGAGGTAGGTGGTGGACATGGATAGCTCGTTCTTGTAGAAGACTGTAACAAGATGCTCTAAGTGCATTGAATGTGAGCGCGGTATTGCTACTTGCCTCGCTCGAAATCGGGACCAGTGAGTATTGCACAATTGTTGTAACCAGAGCCACCCCTAGGACAACGAGTGAGGAGGCATGCGCGTTGTACGGCGTCGCAAATAACGTACCATGGATCGAAAGCACCACCTTGGAATTCGTATACATTGTTGGGCTCCGTCGGGTTGTATTCCATGTGTGCACTCCAAAAATTACTGCGATGGCAGGAAGATGAACATCACGCAACTTTCTAGCACAAGGAATAACCCACTCTGGGACAGCGTTTGAGGCCCATGTGTATGGATTGGAACAGTCAAAGCCATTTGGATAGGAATCGTAACCTACACAAGGAGAAAATAAGATCAACAACCATGACTTCAAACACGACCCACCCCAGATGTCGACGCTCAAGTAGTGGCCAGAAGGAGATGCATCATTGAATGTGATGGGTACTTTGATTCCAGCATCTCGCTAGAAGACAATATACTTGAGCCACACAGTTGCGAACAAGGCAAATCCAGTGACGTACCCAAGCGGTCAACAGTTGAGCTTCATACACGAAATCCTCCGAATAACCGGAAGCGAAACCAGTGTATTCGTTCTCAGACTATTCCGAACGATAACAACTCGGATAGCTCTGCAAAGAGATAGAAGAAATACCTGAACTAGGATAACAGGGCCACCATTCGTGATCTGGTTTTCAGCAAGGATGTTCCCAATGGTCGAAACGTAATTTTGCCACGCCTCAAAGTAGGTCGTGTTCGAGGTCCTCCATAAGCCTGGTGTGTACGTGCCCCAGCCTGGAAAGCCACCGGCTGTGGTTTCGGCGTTGATGTATGGACCTTTACTCAGAGAGAAAGTCAGATATAACACGATGACGGCGTCCACGCTCACCAGGTCTAGCCATGAGATAGATGCCAGCTTGTTTTGCGGCATCAAACCAAGGTTGCAAATCCCGGGATCCCTCGAAGGAGATTTCACCCCGCTTAGGTTCCAGGATACCCCAGAACACATAGAATGAAACTGTATTGAAGCCCATGGACTTGATTTTCTGGAATAAATCCAGGTGAAGCGACTGCACTGGCATCCTAGGGATTTGTTGGGAACCTCGTGAACATCGCACTGTGCAGATGTGAACACGGTATACCTGTATGGATGCATTTCTCCACTGAAGAGGAACATACGTTCCCCATTGATTATAATGGAGTATTCATCCCACGTAACCTAGAAAACGTCGGACGATGCCCGTGAATCGTCTTTCACATGACACACATTAACTCGGAGAAGATGGCCTACGTTGTTTTGTAATCCATCCGTCTCTTGTCTAGCAAAGTAGAGGTTGCGATCGGCGCGGAGTCTCGTGGATGCCAATGTCAAAGTCGCGCCCAATAGAGCGACGAATAGAGAAGACAACACCATCCTTCCTGGGAGACTAGGAAGAACTCGGACAGTATCACGACTTTAAATAAGCGGAAGGCGGGCAGACGGACCAGATGATCTTTGAAACGCACGCCGCGCGAACTTCTTTGTGGAATCACATCAAGACCACCACCCTAGCGTGATTTTCCCCTGCGTGATATGATCAACTCATCACACGACATGTTGTCCACAGAACCATCACTCACACTGCCGTCGCTGTCTTCATCCCCCTCGCTCCCCTCTTCCTCAGCATCCCAGTCATTTTGAGACACATGACTCAAAGAAGGATCTTCAAACTCATCGACGCCATCTTCTTCGTTGTCAGCAGCCAAGTGGTCGTCAACAGCCATGGACAGAGGACAGGGAAGAGTGCTTGTGAATGTTCTTGGCCCGAGCAATATTGAAGATGCAGGGGAAGTAGTGGGTCAAGCAGAGTCACGTTGCCATGGATAGTGTAGACCTGAGATATATTCCACTCTACTACGAACAGATTGATTGCACCGCACCAGTGCCTCAGCTGAGCCTCAATACTTGCTACACATCTTCTCGCTCCCAGCATTGATCCAGATGCCATCCAACCTGTTGGCACGCCCTCGAATAGAATATGTGATATTTGACATGGATGGTATTTGATCACTGCCCTTTCTCAACGCGCCTCCTGACAACAAAGGATATCCGAACAGGACTGCTGATCGACACCGAATCGGTGTATACCCGAGTGACCAGTACGCATCACCCGATGGTCGTTTCCCTCCGTTCGCGCACAATTGATCGCGCAGATAGATGATATCCTTGCACCTTACGGGGTGCAGATGACCTGGGAGATCAAAGCAGGGCTCATGGGTAAAGGCACGTCCCCCCAGGTCTACCCAACGACCCGATCTGACTCTTGCTCGACCCAAGTCGAACAAGAAGCAGCCGTACACCTCCTCGCTTCCTTCCCGGGTATCGCGCTCACCCCAGAGGATTACATCGCACAGCGTACAATCGGGCAAGACCGTCTCTGGCCAACCGTTCGCCCGCTCCCCGGTGTCCCCAAACTCATCGCTCACCTTGCAAAACATAATATCGCGATCGTGGTTGCCACGTCGTCGAAGCGACGGAACTTTTTGCTCAAATCAGCTAATCTTCGCGAGCAGCTTTTTGGGTATTTCGGGTGCGGAGTAGTGGGCAGACAGGAGATGGTCGTTTGTGGAGACGATGTGGCTAGCAAGACCACCGGGAAGCCGGAGCCATATATCTTCCTTTTCGCTGCTCGAGAGAAGCTGGGCAAGAACGTAGGGGATGGCGAAGAGAACGTTAGCCCTGAGCATGCTTTGGAGCGAGGCAAGGGCCTAGTGTTCGAGGATGCGATTCCGGGGATCGAGGCTGGGAAGAGAGCGGGAATGTCCGGTACGACCTTCTTTGCATTTCTGGAGGAACGAATCGAGATGTGGTGCTGATTCGAGCTCTAGTGGTATGGGTTCCCGATCCAAACTTATTGGCTATGGGGCATTCGAGCAAGTATATACCAGACCAAACGCTGCAGTCCATAGAAGAATTTAGGCCCGAGGAATGGGGTCTCCCTCCTTATGAATAGTCTTCAAACCGGCAACCATGAAATGCAGATGACGGATGATTACTTTTGTGCTACAGAGAACATCCGACCAAGACTTACACCGAGGGAAGCTAGAAATACGATCCGGCCCCGACATACGTACGCGTGGCAGTGGATGCTCCTTCCGTGTTATTGTCGTCGTCACTGTCATCATCATCGACCATACCATATCTATTGTCGTTCGCTTGACCGTTAATCCGCAGCGCCTTTAAACCCAATGTTTCGTCCTCCTGCATTCTGTTCCGTGCCCGTGTCCGTATCTGGTAGCCCTTCGACCCAGGTCCGAATGCTGGATCAGGAAGCACGTATGCTTTCGCCGTGACTGCCATCCTTCCCTCGGGTATCAAAGCTTGCAGCTCCGATTGCTTCGGTACCGGGTCAAACGTTAACTGAGCAAGGATCGGATGCAGGTTCCCAGCAAGAAATACCCGACAGCATTGGGAGGAATCAATAGATGAATCAACATTAATCTCTTCAAGTACAAAAAGGCAACCTACCGAGTCGTTCATCTTTCGGTAATGTTCCAGAAAAACTTTCACGGACTTCAATTCCTTCTCGATCTTGGCCTTCCTATCTCGCCGCTTACTGTCCTGATCTTGGTCCTTGGCCCCATCCCGTCCGATCCCTAACCCTTTTGAAAGTCTCGGAGTATGGAGATCTTCAAGTTCCTGCTGAGCCCACTTCAGGAATCCTACCGCTTGCCCTCCTTTACCGGGCGTTGCAGTCTCGCCTGCATCCACCCCCAACCACTTGTGTGCGATCGCAGCGTGGAACTTACTTTCCTTCTCAAGGTACTTCAACAAGTCTGCAGAGACCTCTCCTGAACCTCCCCCGCTATCGCTCTGAGACTTGGACGTAGACCCGAAGCTAGCTTTGAGCCCGGACGCAAGGGTGGATTTCGAGGATGTCATAGCTAGTGTCCGTGCGGACGAGTAGAGCGCCGCACAGTCAAGATGGAGCTTCGCTATGAGCACGGTGGAGGGATGTGACTTGGGGAGAGGGGGGCCTGGGGAAAGTGTGCACTCGAATGCTGCCTTGGAAAGGAGTTTGCGAATAGCGAGCGATTGCGCATCTGCGAGCGCCATCCTGTCATAGAGTGTTCCATAAGACCATGAGCGATGCACCGACAACGGACGCGTGGAAAGGCCGACTTTGCCAATGCTGCATTGACCTCTTGCCATAAATCTGGCGGCTTCAGCCAGCCTCCCGCAACACCCCCGACCTTATCCAACTCGCGCAACACAACCTTGCTGATAGAAGAAAACACGCCGCTCGCTCTACAGAGAAGTGTGACTCCGAAATTGAGTCTCTCGTCTTTCTCCTTCCTCTCTTTCTCGGTTATCGCGCGCTCGTATTCATATGCACCGAGTGAGGTGATGATGGAGTGAGAGAAGTTTGAGAGGGCCATAGCATAGGTGAGAAGGGTGCTCGCGAGGTCGGCCTGTAGGGACGGCAATCGGAGCCGCGGGGAGGTGTTGAATAATGTAGCAGAGCTCAGCGTCGTTCGCCAAGAGAACACTAAACAGAGGAGTTAGTGCCAGTCGGGGAGCGAGACCATCATCGTTGCTTGGTTCAGATGGATAAATCAGCTCACCAGGCTCGTACTTGAATTGTAACTCGTCAGATTGGACGCACGCGATGATGCCGCGCAAGTGGGGGATGTAGTCATCGAGGACCTGTCGAGCCAATCGTGTTACTGTGCACGTGCGTGTGATGCCAGAGCGCTGGGGGGACACACCTTGATGATCCGCAGATAATCTCTGTCCTCGATATCGGTGCGCCGCGACTGTTTGAGTACACCCCTCATGTTCGCCCTCGCCTGAGTGGCCTCGGCGATCCAGGATGAGTATACATTTGCCTCTGTCGTGTCGATGGCAAAGTCGGAGAAAGAGATCGTGCCGGTGGTTGGTAACTCGTAGATGTAGCTCGTCATGGACTTGTATCCGAGGGGGTCTGATTAAATTATCCGAGGTCGGAGCAGGAGAGAGCAACCCTAAACGGGAAAAAAAGAATGACCTGACCCTGGCTCGAACAGGAGACCTTCTGTGTGTTAGACAGATGCGATAACCAACTACGCCATCAGGCCGTTATATGGACTAAGAAGAGATATCGGGATATGTATTTTCCCGGCACCGTTGGCATTCCAATTCGATCGAACAGCCGAGGACTATGCGTCTGCACTCGGGCACGCTTAAATAAATCATCTCCGAAATCGCGTCAGCAGGGGCGATAGGGACGTAAAGACGCGTTGGCATGTTGATTAGCTCGACTGAAACACACACGTTCATGAGCAGGGAAAACGTGGGGAAATGAAGAAGGAGGCAGAGCGCTATTAGCGCTCTCCATGTGGCGGATGCAAGGACGGAGTCGGCGGTGGAGGGGGAGAGGACGACACGTGGCTGCACGTGCACGGCGCGTGGCAAAAGCATGTCCTGATAAGTTCGGAAGATGCGGGTGGGTGAGGCGGAGACCCGAGGAGGGAGCGGAACGATCTGCCTTCCATTCCGGGACGAATGAGCACATGCCACGCGACACCACGTGGCTGATTCCCCCGGATGAAAATAAAAATAAAAATAAAACAAAATAATATACAAAAGTAAAAATATAAGAGAGGGCGTCCCTTGAGATTTGTCTGATCGTTTGAGTCGGTTTTGCTGCTGTCTTTTTGTCTTTCTCTTCTTCTCTTCTTCGTCTTCTTGTGACAGTCGTTTGCGGAGGTTCCGAGTGTACTCGTTTTAATTCCTTGTCCTTGTCCATAGCACTTTGTCGCCATGTCTCGTCCAATCTCACTCACTCGGCACATCGTTGACCCTCGCATCCTCTCCGATGAGCTCGATGCTGCCCAGCCCAATCCGTATGTCCCTTTCCCCCCTTCTTCACCCACCCTCACCCTCCCACCAGCCCCATTGACGATCCCGCCCATCCTGATATGTACTCCGGTCTCGCCAACTACGTCTTTGGCAGCCCACGTCCGAGTTCTCGTCCCTCCTCGCTCTCTTCCTACGACGCCGTCCCCGAGGCACCCGAGTCGATCAGCCCACTCACCCCAATCGCTCATCCCTTGAGCCCTGATCGCACCCCCCGTCCATCCGTCTCCGGTCACCCCGCGTCCACACCGTTCCACAATGTCAGCAGTCATCCGTCGCAGGGTGCGGGACGCCCAGCTTCTTCTCTTTATGCCCTCTCACGTCGCCGCTCTACCACGAGGGACCCGTCAGATTCCATTGCTGTCACCTCCTCTGGTTCTAGATCCCGCGTCGTTTTCGGGTTGGATAGCGAGAGAAGCGAAGATCCCACCTCATCCACAGATCCGATCACCGCTGCCTTTTTCACTTCTCGGCGTGCAGAGGTCATGTCCGACAACGCCTCGCAGCACACCTTCGGTCGTGCCTCGCGCGCGCATGAGGTTAACGCAGCACCATCACAAGATGCCGCAACACCGTCATCTTCGTCTGTGTCCGTCACCACTTCCCGTTCAAGCTCTCGTGCCAGCATGCGCACCACAGAGCAGTTCAGTAGTGACGATGAGCTCGAATTTGACTATTACGACGGCAGTTCGTCCCCAGTCACTTTCGCCAGAGATTTTATAGGTGGCTTCGACGAAGATGTCGACCTTGTCGACCCTGGTCCTTCCACCATTCGATCGTCCGTCCTTGATGGAAGGCGAGGTAGCTTACCCATGGCAATCCCCGGCGCCGTTCAAGCCACCGATGCTCGTACCACCCGCAGTCGGGAGGGCAGCATACTCACTATACGTCGCCCCAGTCGAAGCTGGGACGCCACCAGCGTGCGCCGTTCATCCTTTGGCGGAGAAGATCCAACCGTCATTCTCCCAAAATCCGAACCTCTTTCTCGCGCCGACTGGCTCTCGCTGGAGGCGCAACTACAGGCAAAACGACAACAAGCGGCCGAGGCCAACGTTTACGACGGTCTCGATCTGCAATACATTCTTTCAAAGCACTCCGAGGGTAGTATACGCTCTTTTAATTCTCGCCTCTCGTTCGTGCATGGCACTGCCGGTCCTCGCAGGTCCTCCCCACACCTCTCTGCGATTGCCCTCGGTCCAGGCAGCTCAACCACCCTCCCTATTGAAGACTCCTTCCTGAGGCACCTTCATAAACACGATCGAGGATTCGATACCTTTCGGTATTACTGGTCATTTCAGCGAGAAAAGGCAGATGCTTCCAGCAGTTCCTCCCGCCGAAGGCAGGCACTACACCATCGGACTGACAAGTCAGCGAAAGAGATACCTTCACGAGTGCAGGAGATGTGGCGGTGTGGACACGTCGGCCGCTTCAAGGTCGATAAGCTAGTGCTTAAGCGTACGTTTCCTTAAAACTTCGCTGGATTGATCATTTATCATCCCTCGTGTGATTTGAGCCTTGTTCTGATGCGCATGAACAGCACAATCTGCTGATCCCGCCAAGGGTGCACAGCAGCGAATCCACGTTCGCCACATTCCAGACCCTTTCCTCTTCCATAATACCGCTACTGGACCCCATAGCGTCATCCACAAGCACTCCCGAGCTATCGCGTTTTCAATTTTCCGTTCCTATGGCCTGTTTTCGGGTCGCCAAGCTGGAGGAGCTGGAGCGGGTCCCTCCAACACTCAGACGCACATGAATATACGCTACGGGATCATGTTGGCACCGAAGAAGGTGCAAGAACAGTATACCAGCACGAAAACGACGAGGCAGCTCAGTACCCACGGGTTGCTTGACACTGAAATGCGAGGTTCGAGAGACAAAGAAAGGGATAGAGGGAGTCGTCGGGGTACTCAGAGCCTTCCGTTCCGCGAACGAGACTCCCGTGACAAGGAAAAGAGACGAGGGCAGGACAAGGAAGACAGAGGCAAAGGCAAGACCAAGGCCCCGAGTAAGGGCAAGGGCAAAGACAAAGGCGACAAGAAACATCATCGCGTGAATCCGACGGAGAGCACAGAATCGAGCACGGCCACCAGTAGCGCGGGCAGCGTCACCAGCAGCCGACACGTGGCTCTTGCCCCCGAACGCTCCATGAAGATTCAGTTCTTGCCTAGCGCATCGTCTTCTGTGACCGTTTACGGACACGACTCAGCTAGCCGTCCGGTTTCGCCAACGCCATCACTACCCCCATCAATTGACAATTCTACCCAAATCTCAGAGAGCGAAACGTCTTCGATCCCACCCACTCGACACCATCGCGATCACCGTGACTCAGTCGACTCGGACGACCGCTTCCCTACTCGCACAACCCACGCTGAAGCCTTCAGCGCATTAGATCCGAATGTCATCGAGAACTTGCGTGCGAAGGCCAGCGGCCGTGCAAACTCTGATTCGGGCTCGACGTTTGCGGAGCGTTTCTTCCGTGTCTTCCGCGGCACCTCAAGAGCCGACGATCATTCTTCATCCAGTACCCAACCTAGGGCGTTCCAACCTCCATGGTTAATCACTGCCGGCCGGGACCAACAAGAGGAGAACGATCGCGTCCTCAATGATCTAAACGCTTCTTTCAGAGACGTGGGCTTGTTGCATACGAATCCTCACAAACCATCAAAGGCGACTTCGAAGCGGAGGTCTAATCAGGGCATCCTTGATCAGATTCCCGACGACTGTCTTTACATGCTCTTGCCCCTTTGGCCTGGCGAAACTGACACAGCGACCGTCCACGCTGAAACCAGCAGCGCCGTGTCAATTGTCACGACCCCAGAGAACCGACAATACTTGCTCGTCTACTACGTTCCGTTTGGAGAAGCAGCTCCAAAGGACAAGAAACCTGAGAAGAAAAAGGCGAAGCAATCTCACTCGTCGGACAGTGGCCTCGAATCAGACGCAAAGGTCGTACATCTTCCCGCATTCCGTGCCGTCGCTCGCGTGATCACATACGACGAACTGCGGTTGAGCGGTGTCCGCGTTCCAAGCGATGGCCTAGCTATCAACGGCCCCGAATGGGAAGCAATCAGTTACCCTGTCCCTGTCCCTCTTCAAGACGCCCAGATGACCGACACTGTCGTCTGCCAATGTCATGGTCGGGAGCGTGGCTTTGACTTCCTAGAGCATGGCCTTCTCAAGCTAGGGCTTTGCACGTGGGAAGAGCCACCCGTTCAGGAGCTTTCCGAGTTCGGGGAAGACGACCGGGAAGGTAAAACGGTACTCACGGCAATCGGCAGAGCTGCCGTTGAGATGATCTGGCTCGGCTGCCTCGCAATCTCAAGTTTCGGTCCTATCTGATACCCCTCGCGGTCTCACTTATCTTCGCCCCCATAATTCATGTAGCATAGTTGGATTGGCTTTTTTTATTCGTCACTTTCGAGCATATATATTTGAATCTGTGTTAACATCGTTGACTTGCCTCTATGCTGTTTCCCCTTTCTCCCGTTTATTTATCCCCCCCCCTTTTTTTCCTTGTCAAATTTCACTGAATCATCACATCTATGAATTGCATTGTATGCTTTACACCCTGCATCGGGTAGGATTTAGGCTGTGCACATCTACGCCATGCGTTTCTGTTATATCCCTTGTGTCATATTCTACGACCTTGCATTTTCACTTTGCGATTGTACATTGCAATTTCCTTGACCTTAATACTTTTCTCCTTTTTTTCAACATCACTTATCGTTTGATCACTAGTATGTAGTACCAGTTGCGCGCCGAAATGGCGTTTGTGTAACCAGTATTTTCGTGTGCTTGCCAGAGAGTTCATCAAAGTGGGAGGGACAAGGGGGTGATACACGATCAGACCGAACCGACTACGCCACCCTGAAGCTAGTTGGCCCCACAGATAGACAACTCCTTCATTTCTTGGAGGACACCCTCGACCTGCGGCGACCGTCTCGGCAAGCTGTTCTGATTGAAAAAATAAGAGCGAAACCCCTACCTGAGCGTCCAGCTGACCAGCAGCATAGTCGTCCCTGACGTTCTCCGGGAAATATCTGGCGATGGATGTGGGTGAACAATGTGGGCCGCTCTGAGCGGGGAAAAAAAAAAAACCTTTGCACCGTACTCATCTTTTCGTAGCCGTCCTCTGCGAACTTGCACTGCATGCGTATCATGGCTTCGAAACTGGGGTCGAAATACGGCACGCGGAGATCAAGCAGCTGTGGTAGTTCCGCTATGAGCTGTTCGTTGAGCAGTTCAAAGACTTCTTTGGCGTCGTCGTGCTCTTGTTGTGCCTGGTATTCGACAAGGACGGTTCAGACGATGAAAGGTCGTTGTTACGACGTGAATAGAAAACGAACCTTGGGCAACTTGGTTGGATCTTCGCTCGGTTTCTCTACTGTTTTGCGTAGTTTACTCCTTGCTGCATCGTAATCGAGCAACTTTGGCATGTCAAGGTTGGTTGGCAATAAAAACTCGTACGAACAGCCGAAGAAACGCACCTTCTTGTTCCGTTTCGATATATGCTCGTTAATGACGGGAAAGTATGCATTCATCTTCCCGAGCGGCTCCATGATACACGTACGATACGGTGCTTCCTAGAGATGAAGAGAGAAGGATCAACGCAATCGCGTCTTCTAGTCCCAATTCTCGCCAAAAAGAAATACCATTTCTCTCTGGACACTACCATCGAGATCCTCGACGGCACTCTTGAACGCATGACCCGCCATCGCACCATCAGACGTCCGATCTGAAGCGCTGTAAAACGTTTCGATCGTCTCCGCCAGCCGGGCCTGGGCAGAGGCCATGGCTAGCGCGCAAGGATGTTCAGATTCATAACAGGGCGATTCCACATTTTCGTGTTGCTGAACAGACTTACCTCGCATGGCATCGTTGTAGGTCTTACTATCCTTCTGTAGCGCCTGACATTCCTTCTCGAACCTGGGTCAAAGGAAAGGATGGAATCAGTCGTGGAAGGTCACGGGGTTGGGCCGGGCGAGTATGCTGACTCACGCGCGGTATTTGGACTCTTCGTCTGCAAACTCGCGATCTACGGTACGTTCTATTTGACCGGTCTTTTGCAAAACCTTTGGGGTGGAAGCGGTTGGTCTGCAGACTGCCAAGGATGAGAGACTACTGACTGCGTACCGTAGTACCTGCCCTGTTCAAGGACTTCTTGAAACTGAAAGACACATAAGTTGGATTTTTCTACCGGACGACGATTCTGCGTACCCTGTCCAACTCATATGGGTAGTAAGCGCTTGTGATTGATAACGGCGCGAGCGGGGAAGTATTGGTGGTATGGTATTGAGCAAATGCGGTGCCGCTACTAGTGCTACTCTTACACAATCTCGCTTACGTAAAGCATAGGGAACGATTCCTGTAGCTACTTCAATAGTGTACAAGAAGACACGAAACAGCGGTCCAAGCGGTCAAAATAATTGCGTCGACAAACACCACGGATTCCGGTTGATGTGATATTTCAATCAGGACAATCGATCACCCAAGCTCTGAGGACCAGATGTCAGTCTCTCCAGTAGCGCGGGTTCACCTCGTGCAACACCGCGTCCGCGTCCTCTTCCAAAGTCGCCTCTTCTCCTGTTCGGCTCGCCCCTACCTCGTCCACGGAGATTGGTTGAATGCTACGAGCCAAAAATTAATAAAAGAGCTCTCTAATTAGTTTCGTACAACACTTACCGGAAAACGCTGAGTGTTGCTCATCCGCGCCAATAGAGAAGGATCGGTTTGAATGTCCATCCTTTCCTCCATCATTGGCTCGTAGGTCTGATTTACCCCGACATCATCTGTATGATGTTGATCTGCCATTGGGCTGTAATCAGGCGCGGACGGCTGATACCTTTGGTAGGTGTCGTCATTCTCTGATCTTCTGTAGGATTGCCTCCAACGAGCGGCTAGAGCTGTAGGTTCCTCAGAGATACGAGGAACATATGTCTTGTTGTCATTGGTTGCCCTTGGTACGTCAGAAGGATAAGACAGTGTCCAATCCGGGGGGGATGCGAGAGCGCGATAGGCGCCACGATGCTCATCAGGTTCGGAATCAAGGCGCTTGTCCCGGTACGTGCGATAGGAATCTACCCGGTCACGATCATGGTCTTGAGCTATCCAAACATTATCTCGCTGTCTGCGTGCTCGGTGACCATGTTCATTGTCGCTGAACTCGAAACGTCGTTTTTTCCCCGTGGTTAGCGAGGGAGCACGCATTTTCTCAGCTCGAGGACCATTGGAAGGATTCTCGGGGCGCCAGGAGTCGATTAGATGGTAAGGCTGAGTTGGGGAAGTAACAGTAGACCGAGACGTAACAAACGAGGGGGAGTAACGATCCGACAGACGGCGGGAATTGTTTCCATCCACTGCCCTGCGATGTTCGTCGGTGAATCTTCTGTTGCTCCTGGATGGATCTTCCCCATCCAATTCGTGTGACAGAGTAGCACTAGCAGGTTCTGAAGTAGTATCGTAATTTTCAGCACGATCCTGCGTGGGTTTCTCATCCTCATTGAGGCGGGACTCTGGAGGCTGTGGTTCCGGATACACCGGACCTAAAAGAAGGGAATTCGTGGCCTCGGCGGGAACTGGTAACTGGACGGAGGCATTCATTGCCGGGGAACTCGGACTGCCTCGGGAGGATACTCCTCGGGGCTGTTCATCAGTGGCAACCTCCACTTTCCCCTTCGTTGATGATGATTCGTTGCTTTCGGAGGGATGAGAATTGATCAAATCTGTTTGGGATGCGGACGCCGCGTGACGTTTCCACGGGCGAGGTGGAGGGATTATGGCAGGGCGAGGTGGAAGTGATGCCGGAGGATTGGTCAGAAGTGAGGCTGGAATGAATTCGCAAGATTGGTCGTCATACTCTTCTCTCTTCACAGAGATGAAGGTAGTTTCGTCGTTTTTCACGTTGGTCCGTACGCTACGATCGCCGCTATCGTTTTCTTCGATGCGGCTACGACTCCGTTTCAAATGGCGAAGGTTTACGTTTTGCTGAGTAGGTGAGACGCCAGTAACTGGTCCAATATTGAACTCTTCAATTCTCCCGATAGTGGCATCCAGAAGAGTTTGCGACTTTGGAGTTCGCGGAAAGGCAGGCTTGTGATCCGGAGTCGGGCAGATATCTGCATTGACAGCGCGGTTGGATTCTGATGCGAACTGGGCGGGAAAAGATGAGATGTGTCCACCTTCCGTAGACACAATAATGGCGGGGGATGTCCTCACGGGGTCCAGGGCATTCTCCGCCACATGGTCTGAAGTGGAAAGTGATGATAGTTTCGCTAACACTTTGGGCGGTAAATGTCCTGCGCTAGCTCTCGGGGTTGAAGTAGCAAGCATGACGCCGCCCGAGATGGGTCTATCCTTCCTCTGCTTTGACTGCGAAGTGACGTTCTGCGAGCCCTCCGGGCTTGTGTGAATATCAGGCAATGGGACAGTACGATCGGGTGCAAAAGCCTTTCCACCCTTGTCCACATTCATACCAATGGTGACTTCGACTTCTGAAGAGAGGGATTTGGCCTCGGGGGCCGCGCGAATCCTTTTTACATCCGCGATGGCCTGTTGCTGCGACACACTAACCTCTTCGAAATGGCCGTGATGTTCAAATGTCTGGCCACCGGTCGCTTCTTTACGTGTCAAATCATGAGCCTGAGCTTCTGCATGGGCTGGCTGTTCAACTAAGAGAGCCTTCTCGCGATTGTTTTTGACTTCTTGACGTTTCAGTGCAAACTGACGCTGTCTCTCATCCAGAGCCTGGGGAGCCCGTTCCGCTTCGGCGTGTGCTCGTGAACGTTCTTCTTCCGCAATTCGGCAACGCTCTGCTTCCCCGGCCTCTCTCCGTCTCCTTTCTTCCTGCAACCTGTGCAGAGTACGATTGGATTCTTCCAGCTTTTGCACCCTGTCTGAGTGCAGTCGGCGAAGATGCTTGACAACGCGAAGAAGATCATTGCGGGACTTGATGACCGCTATTTCCTCTTCACCCATACCTTCCTGGGGCTTGGTAGGCAGATCGTCTGGTACAGTCTCACTTGCCAACCGCTCAAGTTGACCATTTGCCCTCAGAACCTCGATTTCCCTGAGCTCGGTCATCGCGGCTGCAATTTGTTCCTGCACTTCCTGGATCCTCTTCGCCCCAGCGGCTCTCTTATCCTCTTCCTGCGCTTGCCGCTTCGCGAGCATGACCTTTCTTGCCACCTCCCTAGCCTTGCTTTCTTGCTCCAGCGAAGCTAACGAAGCCTCTTTGGCATTTAGCTCTTCGCGCTTTTGCTGAAGCTCTTGAATCCCCTTGTGTAACGTAGCCTCTTCCGCCCGCTTCGTTTGCTCGAACGCCGCACGTTGTTCTTCAAATCTTCGTATTTGGAAAGTGAGAGTGTTCTCACTCTCGATCTGGGCATGGTGAACAGCGTTGAGTGCGGAGTTAAGGTTTTGAACGGCTTCGATGACAACTTTGCGTTGAGTTTGGTGGTCTTGGGTGATAAGCGTGGGCGAGAGGACAAGAGCTAGGGAGGAATCGTTCGTATTCATCTGGGTGTCGTTAATACTCAGTCTCGCCTGGCCAGATGATTGATTGGCTGAATAAGGATGGCGGAGGACTGTGGGCGTGGAAGCGTGTTGTGATTGGTTAGACTGATGGGGGACGGTATTGTCACTCGCCCGTGTTACAGAAGAAAGGTCCGGGGATGAAGACTGAGATGAAGATGGGAGAAACGGCGAAGCCAGACGCGCAAGATTGGCACTGATGACTTGTAAACGTTCTTGTCGGGCCACCAAGGAATCGACGGCGGAAACCGCAGGTGGTGACGGTTGCATGTCCTGCATCATGGCGTCTACGACTGCAAAGGACGAAAAAGACTCCGCCGGTTCCCTAGAAGCAACGTTTGTGGATGCGGATGCGGATAGAGGGGTAGGAATCCGAGAGGACCCCGTCGTCACCGTATTCATCAGTAGGGTAGAAGACACGGGATTATACACATCCACTGGTGCTAGAGGTGGAGCCAAATAGGTGGGGGTAGTAGGTGACGATTCAGGTGGTTGTGGTAAGACTTCGACGGGTGGAATGAGACTAGCATCCTTAGTAGCACGCTTGGCGCTGTTAACGCGCGACGCAGTTGACAAATTTTCGGAAGCCGTACTAGACGCAGTATTGACAACATCGTTGGATGGACTGCCACTCATCTGTATGCGCGACGCCAGAGAGCGATTGGATTGGATTATTGGTGCATTCCATCCGAATACTTCTTTCTTTGAGCTACTAACATCACTGCCGGCTAATTGCTGATAGAGGGTCGGTCTTGAAGATGATTCGGGTTGGGGAACATCGTCGTTGGTGACAGCAGGGGGAGGTGTGGATGTCGGTGATGGAGTTGATGAATGGTAATCGATATGATCTGACTGAGGGAGGGAGATACGACTGAGCAGCTCGGGCTGCTTCCCTATAGAATTGAAACGAAAATCTTTGAAACTGACTGGGGCGGACTGGACAGGGGCTGTATGAGAATCCGACGCCACAGAGCTACCTCCCGCGGTGGCTGGTGGACAGGAGGGAAGCAGATGCTGAGAGGGGCGACCAAAGACCGAGTCAGGCATGGCTGGGGATGATATGGTCGGTGGGAGAGATGCGGCGACTGCGGAAAGCGACGTTTATACACCTGAAAGACGCCCAATGCACATATTTAGCCATGTCCTCATGAAAACTGAGTCGGACACGATTATCACCTCAGCAGAAAAAAGAAAACGACAAGGCCACGACAAAGAATTGGCGACAACTTGGACGATCGTGACCTGTGCAGTAAAAAAAGAAAGAGAGAGAGAGAGAAAACGTGGCGCGCGATATAAAGGGGATCTTTATAAGAGAGACGACCAAGTCTCTTGGAAATTGCCGACCTTGGTAATCATATCGATAACATTTCCGGTCTATCTACAGATCAAGAAGCTCTAGCTCTCTCCTGAACTTTCTTCCTCTTTGATCCCTCCATCCTCGGCGATCTTTTTCCCGGGACAGCTTCAACATGTATCGACGATGTATGCATCTCACCCGAGTCAGACCGACGTCTCCCAAACGACGTTCTATCCTGAACCAATGTCGTGTCCGGAAAGGGAGGCTGAGAGGCACCAACGAGGGTCCCTCTTTCGTTGACCTCGTGATCTACAATGTCGATCCCTGTCTCTACAGCTGCGGAGCCGTCGATCTCTTGCTTTTGAGAGCGAGTCTTCCGCGCTGACCTGCGACCCTTGGTTTCATTGGTCTCCTGCGTTGCTGGTGGTCGAAGAGATGCTGCACATCGTGGTCATACGACATTAACTTGTGGGGTACGAAAACATCGGGACATACCATGGATGACTGGATGTAGATCATATATCCTATACAAGTGCAATACAGCTTGTTCCTTGTCTTTGGCCTCGATCATCAAATCTGACGAACCGAACAATCAGCTATGCGGTTGACGGAAGCCGTCGAAGACTCACCCATATCATCCGGGAGCTCCTCAGGCAGACCCTCACAACGATCAGAATGCGCTCGCAACTCCATCAAACTGACAGCTCCAGCCCTAGGCTCGCTGTAATGCTGCTTGGGTCTAATACCGCGGCGTCTGAAAATCTCGTTTGCTTGCGCAATTACGGCCGATGGAGGAAGTCCAGGCGACGGATTCAACATATCGTGGTGGTAGTCGAACACCAGCGGTACACCGAGCTCAGTACAAATGGGTAGCAAGTCCGAAGCGTTGTAACAAAGCTTGAAAATCCCGTCAGCGGCATGAGATGTGGTAGTCTAGTACAGCTACCTCGTCGTTCTCGAGCACCAACCGCGCTCGAATGCGTGCAGATAGACTGTGTTGAATAACGCTCTTCATCCTTGCTAATGCAGCTGCCTTGTCGCCATATACCCCACCCCCATGAATGATCATAACTCCATCCTGATCAATACCCATGCGGTCGAGCATCTCGGCGTGGTACTCGAGTTCGCGAATGCTCGAGCGGACGACGGACTCATGGGGTGATCCAATTTGAGTGAACTGGCCTGGATGGGTTGTTAGTCGGTGCCCATACCTTTTGGCAAGGGCGCCGACTTGGGCAAGGAGTGTAGTACAGTATTCAAGAGAGTACCCATAGGTTTCATGCGACGCAAAGGGAAACATCCCTGATGAGCTGAAGCTAATCAAGAGGACTAACAACCCGACCAGTACAAACCTACATTCTCATGAAACGTATGTTCTGGACAATTGACATTTAGCATGTATACAACATAAAGTGCCAAGGTACTTGCATTCTTTTCGTTCCACTCGATAATTTTTAACAGATCTTCTGCATTTTGTCTACCTAGATCCTTGACCCAATCGATACCATTGTTCTTGATGGTGTCGATTCTAACCCATCAGATCAGAAACCAGTATTAATCTGTTATGAAGTGCTGACCGGCAAGTCCTTGAACAGAAAATAGCTTCATTCGCAGGTTTCCTGTTCCGTAAGACGGTATTTAAACAAGCATATCCTGCAAAGAAAAATAATTGAAGTAAGAATAAGGTAGAAAACATCTTTCATACCCAACCGCCCTCTAAAGGTAGTGACCTTCTGCTCGACGTGGGGTATGATATAAACGGGTTCAGATTTGCATGCACGCTTGCGCTTCTTCGGAGATACTCCCGAATCAGTCACTGTATTCTCTACGACTTGGGACGTCGTTCGTTTGCAAGTTCCAGGAGTGTTTCTTGACTTGGAACCTTCGACCGCGACATCTTTGGGCGTGGTCTTCTTCTTTCGTGTCCGAGAGTGTTTCTTCGGGGCCTCAACCTCATCCTCGAGAGGCGTAAGATCGGACTCGTCTTCCATCACCAGTGCGGGTCCCTCGTCAGTGTGAGTCCTGGGTACCAGGAGGGTGCGCCTCTCCTGGACGGTGACAGGGGCAATGTCTCGAGTTCCCGATGCCATTGAAGCAACAAGTCGAGCAGCACGAGCAGGAAAGACGAGGGTCCGAAACGAAGTAGGGGCCAGCTTGATCCATGATAAAGCAGAATAGGGGAACGAGATGTAACCAACGCACGGCATGAAGATTTGCCGAGTCGGAGATTGAATTTTGACCAGCCGTTCTCCCTTTGCCGTCGCGAGCAGACCAACACCCAAATCCCTTGCACGGTGCTCCCATGGTTCGAATTATAATCAAAGGAGGTCCGTACATAGTCCTGTTATATGCGTATATTTTCGTTTATAACCATTCAAACTAACTAGGTGTTTGGAAGGTCCGTTGCATCTCGAGGCGAATGTTGTGATCTCACTAACGAGATGAGCAGAACACCGAGGATGAAGTTCTCAAAGCTGCCATAGCAAAATATGGAAAGAACCAATGGTATTTCATCTATTCCGCTCATTCGGTCATTATTGACACTCCCCGCAGGGCCCGGATATCATCTTTGCTTGTTCGCAAGACGCCTAAACAGTGCAAGGCTCGGTGGTACGAATGGCTAGACCCTTCGATAAAGAAGACGGAATGGTCAAAAGTGAGCCTCATACCGCTTGCTTCACCCCAATCTCATATCTTGTGGCATTTCAGACTGAAGATGAAAAATTACTCCACCTTGCCAAATTAATGCCGACGCAATGGCGGACGATAGCGCCCATGGTTGGGCGGACTGCGACGCAATGTTTGGAACGATATCAAAAGCTGCTGGACGATGCGGAGGCGAAGGAGAACGAGGAGCTAGGTTTGGCGGGGCCGGGGGGTGAAGCTAGACCGAGTGCAGATGATGTTAGGCGACTACGACCTGGTGAAATCGACCCAGACCCTGAGACGAAGCCTGCACGACCGGATCCCATCGACATGGATGAAGATGGTATGCCACTTATCATCATCACCTTCACCAGGTCATGTTTGACCACTTTTCGCAGAGAAGGAAATGTTGTCAGAGGCCCGTGCCCGTCTGGCCAACACACAAGGAAAAAAAGCAAAGCGGAAAGCTCGTGAGCGTCAGCTGGAGGAGGCACGGCGGTTAGCTGTTCTCCAGAAGAAGCGTGAACTGAAGGCAGCTGGTATAATGTTCGTCTTTACACCTTGCTTTGACATCCGTATAGATGTGCTCATACATGCCTTTTTGTACAGTATGCGATACAAAACCAAGCAAAGGGGTATGGATGTAAGTATCCGCTTTCAACGTTTTTTAGATATTCATTTACAGTTAACTCTTTTAGTATAATACAGACATTCCCTTTGAGAAGAAGCCCGCCCCCGGCTTCTACGATACCTCCGAAGAGCAGGCACGCATAACCTCTGCTCCTGTTGGTCAATCCCTTCGGCGCCTCGAAAACAAGCGGAAAACCGACGACGACGAAGCAGAGCGCAGAAAACGCCAACGTCGTAATGCGGAAAACAAGGGTAACGAACCTCACCAAACTAAATTCATCGCAGCCCGTGATGCTCAGATTCAGAAGCTTAAAGAAGCTGAGAATATTGGTCGTCGACGAAAGCTGGTATTGCCTACAGCTCAGGTCGGGGATACAGAGCTAGAGGAGATTGTCAAAATTGGTCAGATTGGAGAGAAATCTAAGGCATTGGTTGCGGATGGCAGTACAGCGACTTCAAAGCTGATTGGTGAATACGAGGGCCTGGAGGGCGCACGGATGGCGCGGACACCCCGCACAGCACCCCAACGTAAGTTTCTGTTTGCCTACAGACCAAGTATGTTCTGACTTTTGACGGAATGGATAGAGGACAACGTTTTGACAGAGGCCCGAAACCTCCGGAACATGACGGTTGCCCAAACCCCCTTACTCGGCGAGGAGAACACACCTCTTCACGTTGGATCAGGCGGAGGAACTGGTTTCGAGGGCGCCACACCCCGCCACCAGGTCGCCTTCACTCCTAATCCCCTCGCGACACCCTTGCACAATGTAGGACCCGACGCTCTTCTCACGCCCCGAGGCGTTGGCGCGACCCCACTTCGTACACCCATGCGTGACAATCTGAGCATCAACCCCGCAACAGGTATGGTGAGTGGCGGTGAGACACCGCGCGAACAACGACTTCGTGTCGACTCTGCCAAGCGGGCTCTCAAAGCCGGCTTCATGAATCTACCAAAACCAGAGAACAATTTCGAGCTGCTGGTGCCAGAGGACGAGGAAGAAGAGCAGACGAGTGGTTCGATGGTCGAGGAGGATGCGGCAGAGCGTGATGCGAGGTTGAAACGTATGCGAGAGGAAGAAGAGCGTCGGATTCTTGCGAGACGATCGAAACCTGTGCAGCTCGGTCTACCTCGACCGGCGCGCGTCGACGTTGCGCAACTCCTGCAAGACCTTGACATTGGCGACGACGACGACGACCTCATAGATGCGCGCAAGTTGATCAATGCAGAACTCGCAAGTCTCTTGCTCCATGACTCCATTGCGCATGCACTTCCTGGTACTAACCTGCCTGGAGGTACCGTCTCGACGTATGAGATGCCGGACGGCGATAGTCTGACACAAGCCAAGTCCCAGATTCACCTCGAACTTGGGACGGCGATTGGTTTTCCTGACGCCACTGAGGCACAACTCAAAGAAGGGTTGATCACCCTGACAAGGAATGAAGAACAGGACGAGTCTATTTCTTGGGCACACGTCCGACAACGGCTCGCATTCGACAACAACACGCGAACATGGGTAGACCCTGACACGCTCTCCCTTGATGAACGAATAGCAGGCTACACCACCCTCCTGGACGAATGTCGAGAACAAATGTCCAAAGAAGCGAGCAAAACCACCAAGGTGGAGAAGAAACTCGGTGTCACGCTCGGAGGATACCAAGCGCGCAACAAGGCACTCGCCAAGCGCGTCACGGACGCCTTTGATGAGCTCGTCAAGACAAAAGTCGATTATGACAGTTTCTCGCGGTTGGCTGCAAACGAGAGTGCCGCTGGTCCTCGCCGGGTGGAAACGCTCAAGGAAGAAGTGGAGATTCTCCAACGGAGGGAGCGCTTGTTGCAGGAGAGGTATGCAGAGTTGGATCGGGACCGACGGGAGGCGGCGTCAAGAGTGGCGGCTCTCGAGGAGAAGATCATGGCGGAGGCGGAGGCGCTCAACGAAGCTGCGCTCACTGAGATGGAAGGATGAGACATTGCTGACGGTTTATCTCTTTTTTTTTTTTCTCTCTTTTTATTATGTATTTCGTGGTTTTCAGCAACGTAGGTTTTTCGTGCAATCATGCTACGGTGGCACATCTAGTGATGCTTTCTGCACGGTCGAAGAGCATCATCTCTGAGGTAATGACTAGCTCTGACAGTGGGTCTTGGGTCGACTGTCCTTGGCGGGCGGCTTGCCACTACAAGAATAATTAGGCAGACTCCCCGTGACAGCCGGCGCGAAAAGAGTTGGTCGACTCCCCCCCGGATCAGTTGAGAAATCACACCAAGGAGGGGACGTACCTGTTCCCTTAGCCACCAACGCACCGCTTCGCCGAGGGGGACCTGAACACACATGAATGTATGAACCTGAAACCCGACAAAGCATGGCAGCTGCTCAAGAACAGAAAAAATGTATAAAGGGCTAGGAACGAGAACCACCGAATAACGTAGGGTAAGTACTGTGCCTCGTAAAAGGCTATGGACCAGCATTAGATCTCGATCCGTTGGGCAGGGATACAGGAACTCGAAGTGCCTACATAGCAGAGGAACGATCGTGCGCGACGATAAGTCGAATCTGCCGCTCAGGGCGAGTCCGAACATCCGGGACGGGCGGGTGCAATTCATTTTCGACAAAGTGGGGGGAAAGGGGACATAGCCAGCGGTTCTTGGCCAGTCTCTGAATCGGGAAGGCATACATTGGGCGTTTGGCTTTCATGCGATGGTTCGAGCGCCGTTTGAGGGGAGCCAAGGACTGCCCGATGGCGGAGGAGACGAGGTCTGGTCAGTGAAGTTGGCTGTCTCCAGTAATACTCTAGACGGGTACTAGTGAGGAAGCATCGCTTGTACGGATATAGATCACTCGCGGTCGACCGTGGTTGTTGTGGAGCTGAGCGCGGGTAAGCGACGTGGGATCGGTGAGAACAGCACACACGTTTCTTTCAAGACCAACCCCATCGACCCCCACTGACCCAAATGCTCACATCCCGTCCACGCCGTCTCTTCTTCCTCCTCCTCTCCCTCCCCGTCCTCTTCCTCTTCCTCCTCTACTGCAATTCCCCCGCCTCCCTCTCCGACCTCTTTTCCACGAGTGCCTACCCGTCCAGATTCCCCGACGAGATCTTTGGACTCCTCCACTTTGTGACATCCCCTGACGAGGCAGGTCGGGTGGTCAGCGCCGTGGGCGATGACCCTACCCGTGAAACCGAGGGGGAAATCGCGCCAGAGAAGAGCGTACCGCTCGGACCCTCTGTCGTGCCGGAGAAGCCCGTGGAAATGGCATGGTACGCGCTTGGTTCGATCGCCAAGACCGGCGAACGCACGCATGGGAGAGGTCTGGGGAGATCGGCAAGTGGAGGTTGGGAGGGAAGGCTGAAGGCGTTACGAGAGGAATACCCCCTCGTCGTGTTTTCAAAGGCGAGTGTCCTGTTCCGAGGTTCCTAGTACATGCACGCTTGGCGCTCACACGCGGACGACCGTGGTCGGATAGTCGTATTGCCCGTGAGTGGCTCAAGGGTGATGAGCCTCGGCTCAGGATTGATTTCATCTGTCGTCTGACTAGGTACTCGAAACGCGCAAAGAGGCTCCTGGAGACCTACGACCTTTCACCGCCACCAAAGATCATAGAGGTCGATTTGCGAGGTGCGCTTGTTGGATTCCGGCGCGCGTTGGCTGATCACTGTACGCCTTCAGCGGACACATCACACATCAAGACACTTTTGACGCGTCTGACGCGCCACGCGACGTTCCCAAACGCTATTCTACATGGGCGCTCGCTAGGTGGATCGGACGATCTGATGCGGCTCCACGAAGAGGACCGGCTACGGCAGGTGCTGGAGGCGGCCGGGATAAAGGTGAGAGGGACGGGAGAAGGTGATGAGGGTATTTTGCTGTGACAAGAGAGCCGCTATCGCTCCACTCGTAATTCGGATCCCAAGGAAGGGCCGCACTGGGAGTTCGAAAGTGTAAATAATTTAACGACGTAAAGACAGAGATGCCCAAATCTATGTCACCGCAGTATTGTCCCAGTTCGGTTCCATATACGAGGAAGGTGTGTTATCGTACCGGCGTATCTAAAGAGGTCTTATAACATGGAGCATGTCCATATAATCTGCTTCGACGTGCATCTCTTCGCGCAAAGATGTTCCCATTCCCAGACGAGACCTTGTTCAGTCTAATCGCTCCGGCGTCGGTTCCCTTTTCCCTTTTTCTTTCCGAGCTCGACCGTGGAACCCGCTTCGAGTATTCTCCGGGCTAATTCGCCATTCTCGTGTAATCTCCGAATTTCAGCCATGAGGCCCTTTCTATCGGGTGCATCGGTCCCAACAGCCTGTCCACCAATCAAAAGGACGGGCAGAGTGGGAACGTGTGTCAGGCGCGTCAGGAGCGGCAAAAGAACATGAGCGTCTTCGCGCTGATCGACTTCGATGACGAGCGGTGCAGGTTTGAGTTCCATGTTAGACAATATATGCCGCACCTCGCGCGAATCGGAAGAGTGAAGCTATGTATTAAGCGGCGTCAGTTGAAAGTGCCACTGAAACAGGAATGAAACAAAGAAGAAAAACTGGACGTGCCTTTGTGAAGAGCATCACTGGGAAGCGGGCCCAGACCTGTTCGACGACCCTGTTGAGTTCCTCCCTGGCGGTCTCGCCGCGTGGGTCAAAGTCGAGCACGAGCTGTGGGTCGAGCGGGACGTTTGGGTCCACGAGGGACGGGAGGACGTTGTGTGGGAGAGCCGCGATGAAGGCGGCGAGCGCGGCGAGCTCCTCTGTTGGGGAGAGGGAGAGTGGAGGGCGCGGTGCGGGGATAGACTGGACCTTGCGATGTGGTGCTGTGCGTTGCTGGGTGTCGGTGAGGTGGTTGTCTTCGTGCGCGTATGGGCGGTCGTGGTCTTGTACATGGGTGAGGAGGGACTTGGAGAGGTCGATGGAGGGATAAGCGATGAAGAGGAGGTAGCAGGTGAAGGAGCAGAGGAAGAGGAGGGCGAGGAGGGCTGTGCGGTGTTTTACGCGGTGCTTTCTGGGGGAGCCGATGGGGTGGAGGAGGGGGAGTGGGAGGGACATGGCTGGGGGGTGGATTGAGCGGGGATGGGAGTAATTAAAGGAAGGACGGGATGAAGGAGTGCGGCGATGCATGGCAGGAGGGTGGTCAATTGATTGAACGCGACTTCATTAACGACACAAATCGAGCCTAGCACAGATCCGGCGTGCGAACAACATCTCAATCTTATCGTCCGTCCGTGACGAGGGACCCATCGCTACCGCTGCCTCTGGCCTGTCGACCACGCGCTGCAGGTCCTCTGAGTGAACCGTGGACTGGAACAAGTGGCGATATCCATGCCGTACATCAACGACACCCTCACATCATCTCTCCGAGTCTATCGTACCCCCACGTCGACGCGAGCTCAGGTCTCAGATGGTGACTTTACCGACACGGGAAAAAAAAAAACGGCTAAAACGTCATACGAAAGTGGTTAGGGTGGAATCACCGCGTCTGCGCGCTCACAACGGCGCCGTTCTTGCCCTTCCGATCCCAAACTCGTCCTCGTCTCTATCAACATCAGCGTGATCCGTCGACGTCGAGTTCGTCCGACGCAATGAGCCTCCTCGTGCTGGCTTGGCGCGAACAGGCTGTTCCAGCACTGGTTGCGAAAAGTGTTCGCGAAGTCGGTTCGTTGCTTGTTGCTGGATCTGCACAACACACAACGTTGATCGTCCACAACACTTCCCATCACGAAACGTCACACATACCTCGCCTGCCACCGTCTTGGACAGCTGGAGCAAAGGACCCGTCAATCCTAGCTTGACAATGGTGTACCTGTAGAGGAAATGTCTCTTGAGCCACCTCCATTGTCAAAATTCCCTTGTGGCACTTACGCGGCAGTGACCATCATGATCAGCATCACAAAGTACACTGGGTTGAATAACACCATCATCGCCTCGTTCCACCCAAGCACAACCATCACTCCGTACATCCAAAAAGGTACCTGCGCGATCGACGATACAGTGCTTCGCTTCGCTTCCACAAAGTAGGCGTCTGCATCCCGCCTGAAACGGGCACTCAGATCCAGGTATTTGGATTCCGAGAAAATGACAAGTGAAGAAGCAAAGTCAAATTCCTCCTCTCCAGCTGCAGTAGCGCTCGCAGGTGAAGGAGGAAGGCTGTACTGCAGGGAGGGATCGACGGGGGAAATCTTGGAGAAGAGCGGAATCAGTAACAGAGTCTACACATATTCGTCAACTTTGGTTCCCAGATTACATGGTGAGAAGCGTACTTCGTCCTTTGCCTTGCGGAAGGCACCCTCGATGTCGTCGTCAGGCTTCCACACTCGAGGGACGCCTTGGTCGTCATATCGGAAACGTTCTTCAAAGTGCATACGGAGCTTGCCGAGGATAGCAGTATCCGCTGTCAGTTCATCAATCTTGGCACGCAGAGTAAGCCAAGCCCGTGTGCGGAGCGACGAGAGCGCGCTCGCATCCTCTTCCTCCGTGCAGTTAAACGCTACAGGAGACTCGTGAAAATTGCCAACAAGCTGAGGAAGAAGAGGTCTCACCCTTTGCCTTCTTGAGGTATGACAATTCGGCCTTTTCCAACAACTGCTTGAACGCCCCCAAAACCTTGTCCCACATGTCAGGAGAAGCCTTGTTCAAAGCAACGTCCACGGGTTCAGAGATTTGTCTCTTGAAGTTTTTCTATACGATGGTCAGCCGATCAACATCGTCGTCGCCGACAACGAATTCTCACCTCAATGAGGTTGACCATCTTTTTCGTTTCGTCCCTCCTGAAGACCTCTGCAACGTTGGCAATCTCCTCTCTCAACAAGCCCAGCTCCTCCTCCCAACTCCATTCCTTCTCCTCGATGCACGCTTCCTTGCTGCCCGCCTGGAACCGCGTTTCACACTCACTCGTTGCTTTGCTGACAACATCTCCAAAGTTGTAGTCTGTACCGTTACCACCCAGGGTAGCTTGCAGTGCAGATTTGAAGGCCGACAGGCACGATTTGTGCAGGTTCTTGAGTTGGCCAAGATAGAGGGGACTGAGAGTGGAGGTGATGGAGGCGTGTAGGTCAAGGCGTTTCCGAGAGTATACACCTTGGTGGTAACGCGAGGCATCACGATCATAACGGACTGCGTCGTGCACCAGTCAGAAAAAAAACCTTGTCCACGACCATCGGTGGGTGCGGGCGGGAAAAAACGCACCAAGTGCTCGATCTCTCCAATTCCTCATCAACGCGCCAAGTCCTTCTACAACCCTTCCGGCCTCGATCGGTCGTTTCTGAGATTTTACCTGCTCATTAAACTCGCCGAGTGCAGCAGTAGAGATCTCGTCGCAGCGGAATTGCGCTAGGAGCTCTTGTTGCGTCGGCAAGTCTAGATCCTTGTTAGTTTGGACTTGTTCCTGTCGTTTATCATGACATTAGTAGAGGCTACTGCTTGACGCACAAGGTACATACCCATATGTTCTCCATATAAACTGCAACACCGTCAGCCGGTATTCTCTTGTGATAAACATCCTTGAAAACGTAGTCCTCGCGTCCCTTGGCAGTGAAGCGCTCTCTTAGCAGCACAACGTCATCCTCGAATTTCTGCGCCGCCAGGATCTTGTGTGGCAGAGTGGTGAACACCAAATCAAAGTAATCCGACAGCTGGGCCTCTGCGAGCCCGGCTGGCTTGGACAATGAGTCCCAGATTCGCAAGAGGTCAGCAGTAAGCGTGCTTTGAAGGTTGGACAGGGGTGTAACACCAAGGTGATCCCGAATGACGAAGAGAAGGAGCGTCCGTGATTTGGGACCTTCTTGGGCTTTCTTGCCGAACAAGCCGAGGTTCACTTCAAAGACGGTCTTGAGCAGCCCCATGTTGGCACCTTGGTAGAGACCAACTTGGTGTTCCCACAAATTGATGATCAGAACTTCTGAAGAAGCAAGAGAGAAAAGCGCGGATTTGCGCTCAAAGTCCTGCGTGGGTGTCAATTCGTATGAAGGGGGTCTTGAGAGTCTGGTCGAACCTGGTCCTCGCCTCGTTCACGACCATCTGTGCCTTCTACGTCCATAACCATGACACCCATTCCTTTTCCTCTGCACATCCATATACCTATGGTGAGGTGCAACTCAGAAACGTGTTTTGAACACCGGGCCGGGGAGAAACTCACCCTTTGTCGTTTGCTGTCGCTTCGTCTCATCCATGACGTCGAATGTGGTTCCGAACAGTCTATTCAACAGAGTACCTATCAACCCCGAGAATGTAGGTAAGTACGCAGCAGAACACAACACACGCCCGAGGCAGTGAATACGCGAAGAGAAGATGGCGACGCACTCTTTCCAGTTGACTGAGAACCGAAAACGGCGACGATGTTGTAGTTGAATCCGGCGTCGCGGAGACCCCATCGTTCGACCTGGGTGGATAGGTCCGGGCTGTTAGGTGAGCCAGGTTAGAGTGTTCGGGGTCAAATTAAAAAAAGGACAAGTCGCGCAAGTCAAGGACGCGAGCTGCGGTGACCAGAGGGCCCCCAGTCTCTGCCATGAGTCTAGATGGGTGAAAGGGAGAGCACTCACGTGAAATTCTTCTCGTCGTTGATGATTTGTATCCGTTCTGAAGGACCTTCGAGGGTGTGACTATTGAGCTTTGGGGTCGAGGTCGACAAGGTGGCCGAATTCGTGATAGGCTCTGATACGCTGCCATTTGTTCGCGGACCGTCATGAGTCGGGGCGGGTCCAGAATTAGATGCATCGGACATTTGATACACGCAAAGGAATAGTGATGGTCGCTATGGTCTACGAGGGGAGTTCGGAGGGAGTAAAATGGGGCGAGTAGGGAGGTTTGGATAAGATACTTGTCGCTCGCAGGTGCAAGAGCAGAGTCAAAGGCAAACCGACTCTCCACGCGACAACTCGCCCTGTTCGGCCTTTTCCGATATCCGCACGCAAAG
>QGOH01002174.1:0-12323 GCA_003313155.1 Boletus sp. MG95
GGGGGGGTGAGTGGAGGGAGGGGCATACCTGAGAACTCGACGCGGGCGAGGAAGACGGTCTGCAAAAAGACGAGGGCTGCGCAGACGAGGAAGATGTAGATGGCGACCTTGCGGAGGGTATTGCCTGTGCTTATGGTGGCGGCGGTGGTTCCGGAACTGCTCTGGATAGCGCCGGTGATGCCGATGGAGACGGCGGCGATCAAAGCGAGGCGGAAGAGGAAGCGCCTGCGGAGGAGGCGAGAGACGGGGCCATTTGGGGGATTTCTTGCAAGGGCGACGCTGTGGGGAGGGGGTGAGAAGAGCGGGGGCGGGTGTGGAGAGGACACACCGGTCGGTGACGAGGGTATAGGCGGAGTAGAGCAAGCCAAAGAAGCCGGTGTTGTAGATGATTAGATAAGCAATGAGGACATTCAGATTGTTGGCGTCGGAGGGGACGTGAGAGAGCACGGCGCGGAGGATGAAGGCGGTGACGCGAACTGGGACGGATCAGCGGGCAACAGAGAGCGAGGAGGGGAAAGACGGACTTGCGCAGAAGAACGTGAGGATGATGTAGACATAAATGGGACGTGCGGCGGTCTTTGAGAAGAAGAAGGCGAGCAAGGGCACGTAGAGGACGGCGAAGACGACTGCGGCGGGGAGGGACTCGATGCCGAATTCGCTGGCGAGGGTGGAAGCCATGGAGGGGGAGGGGGACGAGGAGGAGGAGGAGGGGAGCTCAGCTGGGTTCATATACTGTCCCGTCCCGGCTAATCACGCCACAGCCCCAACTGCGACGAGTCGGCGATGTCTGTCCCGATCCACCCTGTCGAGTTCGCCACTGCCCTCCGTCGCTGCCTCCCCCTCGTCCCCTGTCCCGTCATCGCCGTCGCCAACTCTGCCGGCCCAGACTCCACCTGCCTCCTCTTCCTCCTCCGCCAGCTCTTCCCTCCCCGCGCCCTCCTCTCCGTCCATGTCGTCCACCACCTCCAGCCCGCCTCCCCGAGCATGGCCGCTACCGCAGCTGCCAACGCTGACATCCTCGGCATACCCCACCACACCGCACACATCCCCTGGGGTGTCCCCCCGTTCCCCACCGCCCCCGTCGCCGGTCCCGTCGAACGCGTCGCACGCGATGCCCGCTACAACCTTCTCTTCCGCACCGTGACACGCGCACGCGTCTCCCTCCTAGCCCTCGCTCACCACGCAGACGACCAGCTCGAGACTGCCATCATGCGTCTCGCACGTGGGTCCTCCCTCCTCGGAGCCGCAGGAATGCGTCCATGCCGTCGATGGGGCATGGGTTCCGGTCTTTCCGACTCTGCTCTCCCCTGGTTCGGCCACCACGGTCTAAACACGTTCATCCTACGTCCCCTCTTGTCCTTTCCAAAGGTCACTCCCCTTCCTCCCTCCCCTCCCTCTCATCCCCACATCATTCTAGGACAGGATCCTCGCCACGTGCCACACACATCGCCTGCACTACATCAACGACCCCACAAACGTCCAGCCACACCTCACACCCCGTAACGCCATCCGCCACGGCCTTCGCGACGATCCCCCCTTCTCTCACCCCGTTTCTTTACCCCCTACCCCCTCCCTTTCCCTCGCTAAATTCAAGGACGCTTCCTTGTTTTTGCAATCTCTCGCTTCCGATGTCCTCGGCGGAAAGCAGAAACTGTATACCGCTGTCACCAAACTCGCGACCAGGACAGAACACGTCCATTTCAAAGGCATGCTTCCCACGCTCTACCCGCTTGCCTGTTGATATGACACCAGCTGGTATTGTAATAGTGACATCCCATCTTACCGAATGCGTCCTCCCCTCCCCGACCGGTACCCTCCTTCTTTCATCCACCAAATTACACGATATCACCGACCCCGACGTGCGATTCGCGCTCGTCTTGCATGCAATCCGCTACGTTTCCTTTCACCCTTGGGGCTCTCTCCGCGCAGATGCCGACAGGCGCAAGAGCAGTGTACAGCGCATTGTTCGCGCATTGTGGGCTTCGGATGCACAGCCGTCTCCGATCAAGAAATTTACTGCGGGTGGCGGTGTGCTTTGGAGTCCTGCCATATTCAATCCGACTAAACCGCTTACGGTCGGCAATCAATGTTTCCATTCGACCCTCGAACCCGACGATCGCCTCTGCTGGCTGGCCTCGCGAATACCCCCCTTCTCCAAGAATCCACAACAAGGTGCTGGCTCTCCCACCAGACTCATGATCGACCTCACCGATCGACTCAGAGCTGCCACGCTCTCTGATGTCCCCGCCGACTCCCTCCAAGTCCTTTACGACTGTCGCTTCCTGCTTCGCATTGACCCTTTTCAGATGCCGACATACGTCAAGTCTGCCTTGCAGAATCCCGACAAGATGGCGTCGATCAAAGCCCTGCCATTCACCCAGTACTACTGGCCAAAAGTCGTCCTTCACCGCGAATCCCATCCTGACCAAACTTTGGCGGTACCGCAGGAGAATGGTACTGCAGATGCAACGGGATCTTCGTCATGGATATCAATTCAGTGGGTCCGCCCGTTGGATGCGACGTGACTGCAGTGTACGGCTTTCACTACGGTATACATGTAATAAATTTGAGCCCTTGTGGGCCATCGTGCCGTCGCATCCGCTCGTGAGCTTCAACTCTAATATCACCTTTACACTCGGACCGCTAACGGTTCGAGAACTGAAGGCAGCAGACATGCACTGGGTCAGCCTTGCTGCTCGTTGCGATCGGGGCCACTGAGTATTTCATTTTACCGCACGGCACACCAGAATGGGTTCCCTTGTTTACAGTCATCTGTCATCGCTAGTTCGTGCCCCAGATACCAGTAAAATCAAATAAATGTATGTTCACTGAGACCCTTGACGTTCTGTCGCAGGCCTGCGCGACGAAACGACATTTCTATGGTAGACGTTCCCCTTACCAAAGTAAGCGATAGTGCCTTCGGGACGTACTCCAGGTCGACAAGGATTACCATACTAATCGAGGCGCGACTTTAAAAGTCAAACTTGATACTACGATTCTCCATCTGGAGTGGCAAAGATGCTCGCAATGCAGATCAGAAATCGAAAACACGACTCACAGTAATCTCCCCGCCCCGATATGAACCCCGCTTCTTCTTGTTTTTCTCCTTGCGGAACCCGGCGCCGCGGGTCACGATGAGGTCACGATGCGCGCGTTCACCATAATCATTCGCCACCCCGCCCTATAGCAGTTATGGAGGCTTCGCTTGCGGGTGACAATTCACTACCTACCCTTGCTTCATAACCATTGCTCAGGAGCAGCTCGGGTGCTAAGTTTTGAACTTTAACCCGCTGGAAGCGTTCTTTGGCCTTTGCAGGTGCTTTTTCTTTCCTCTGCGAAGCCCTTGTAATTTGTTGCGACCCGACTGCCACAGCGGTTGTCACAGCCGCCCCATCTTCCGAAGTTTTACGCTTTTTCGTAACACGCGTATTCTCTCTTTGTGGTGACTCCAAATCCAAATCATCTCCGGATTCTGAGCTTGATTCTGAAGTGCTCGGGCTCTTGTCCTTGGTAGTCTTCGTCCTATCTGGGAGAGCCTTCTTGTTCGTGTTCGCTTCATTTTCGTCGCTTGAATCCGAGCTACTAGAAGAACCGGGACTGCTAGAGGACGAATCAGCATCGGAACTATCCGAAGCGGAACTCTTTGAAGAACTGTCCAAGTCCGAGCTGTCCGGATCAGAACTCTCCGACTCGGAGTCCTTGTGGTTATCCTTAGTCGCTTTGTCCGTATCCTTGGTCGATTTCTTTGGCATCTGGATGGCTTGTTTGACTACTTTGCGAGCACTCTCCCCAGCTAAAAGGTTGATAAACACCAAGAAAGTAAGAGGGACAGCGCAACGAACCCGATGACAATGTCGCACTGGTATCGCGTTCGGTAGCCTTTTGGGGCAATTTCTTGGTTGTAGTTGCCTCGTCCGAGTCGTCCGAGTCGTCTGAGTCATCACTGCTGTCAATGCTATCGCTGGTACCAGCATCCTTGCTTTCAGAGCCTGGGATAAAGTATGATAAATGGCAGGATCACTTGACTGGAAGCTTACCTCCTGGAGTATCTTCTGAGCTGGATGGAGTTAGCACACGGCACGTGCACGGTGACCCGTCTCGCAGACTCACCTTGAATCAGAACTCGAGCTGTCTTCTGACTCGGATGAAGAGTCTAGTTAAAAGTTTCGAACGAATATTGAAGTAAATGCGATGCAAGAGAACCTCACCATCCGAAGAATCAGAATCCTTGGACGAGGCTAATGCAGGAACTTAGTCACGACAACAGGAACGCTACGCATACATACAGTCCGCGTTCCTACTGGTGTGTGTGTGTGACTGGCACGTTCGTGAGAGGTAGGCCATAGAGGATACTTACGACTTGGTGTTTTGATTTGTCTTCCATTCTCTGATGATGTCCTCGAGTGGTGGTCCTTCTTGTTCTATATCATCACGGAGGACGACAATGGTTTTGGCTGCCTTCTTGACAGCCTCTGCAGCTTTATGCTGGGATTGCTGCTTCAGAAAGCGATAAATCAGAGTGTACGTGGCTGCAAAATTGTTGTTCAGCTGCGAACGCGAGTTTGCAGAGCTGCAGGCACACCAGCAGTGTTTCCCTCCATTGGTCGAATACATGCAATGCCTCGAGAACCGGCGTGCTTCTTGGCAGTGAATGGACGATGGCCACGGTGACCCACCTGGTGCAGATGGACGGGAGGAACCACCTGTAATAGGAGCTGACCCGCCAAAAAAAAAAAGGGCGTGACCCGCCCCAGTTCCCACATCTACTAATCTGTACTGCAATGAGTTCCATCAAGGGACCCTCTACCAGTGAATACGACGGGTCATCTCTCCGGATCGCCATCGTGCACGCAAGATGGAACAAAGTGATCATCGAAGCCCTCGTCGCTGGCGCAATCTCAAAGCTGAAGGAATCCGGTGTCAAGGACACCAATATCGTGGTGCAGTCCGTTCCGGGTAGCTACGAGCTACCCTTTGCGTGTTCCAAGTGCGTCGTCCTCCATCCTACCACTTGCATACGATGAACATTGGATAGAGTCATCGCAGGCTCCCGGATACAAGCAGAATCGTCCGCTACTGATTTGCTTGGTCTCAGCCTCACAGGGTCCACCACCCCCAACAATCCTTCAGGATCTGCGACTGGGGAATTACCCAAAGCCCCGTTCGATGCAGTCATCGCGATCGGTGTTCTTATCAAGGGTTCAACCATGCACTTTGAGTACATTTGTGACAGTGTTTCGCACGCCCTCATGAGGGTTCAGCTGGACACGGGGATTCCTGTGATTTTTGGCGTTTTGACGGCCCTCACCGACGACCAGGCGTTGGAGCGTGCGGGCATTGGTAGAGGGGACAACAAGGGTCACAATCACGGAGAGGAATGGGGACTGGCGGCAGTGGAAATGGCAGCACAGTGCAGAGGATGGTCAGTGGGGTCGTTCTCGTAGATAGTGGAATGAGCAAATAGAATGTTGTATGCTGTACTTTGTCTCCTGTACAACTCGGAATTCGCGGAGACTACCGACGCACCGAAGTGGCCATGTCAGGGCCCCCTTTCTCGTCGCCGTACCACTTCAGTAACATCATATTCGCATCCATACTACGGAAGTACAACACAGTCGTAGCAAAATGAGGAAGAAGGTATGTGCGGTCATTCTATCGATGGAAATGCTTGACTGTATCTCTTTGTCCAGGTTCTCTTGATGGGTGCGTCGGGTAGCGGAAAAACTTCCATGCGTTCTATGATTTTGTGAGCCGAACGCGCATCATCCACCCACACAGTAATTCTGGTTAACAACCTCCGAATTAGCTCCAACAATCCAGCCTCTTTGACGTCCCGGTTAGGCGCTACCATCGACGTTGAGCAGAACCACGTTCGGTTTCTCGGAGACCTCATCCTCAACCTGTGGGACTGCGGTGGTCAAGACGCGTTTATGGACTCCTATCTTTCTACCCAGCGCTCCACTATATTCTCGCACGCGGGGGTCATGATCTACGTTTTCGACGTGGAAAGTCGTGAAGTAGCCAAGGACCTAGAGTACTATCGCGACTGTCTCGATGGTTTATCGCAGTTTAGCAAAGATGCGAGCGTATTCCTCCTAGTCCACAAGATAGATCTGGTTCGCGAAGGTGAACGATCCGTCATTTTTCAGCGAAAAGCTGCAGAATTGGAGAAGGCAAGCGGCGATTTCCCTGTCAAGGTACTCGGGACAAGCATATATGACGAAACGTTGTACAAGGCATGCGAGGTCTGTCTTTCTTTGACGAGTCGTCTCTGATGTGCTGTATCACAGGCTTGGTCGAGCATTGTCAACACATTGATACCCAACGCTCGAAATCTCAATAAGCATCTACGAGTATTTGCAGAAGCTTGCGGTGCAACAGAGGTCATTCTCTTCGAGCGTGCCACTTTTCTAGTTATCGCTACCTCATCGTCCTCCGATGCATCCGATTCTGTAGTGACCCATTCACTAGATCCCAAACGCTATGAACGTACCTCGGAGTTGATCAAAGCTTTCAAACAATCATGTTCGCGGCTACGCGAGGAGTTCCACTCTCTAGAGATGGAGCTTGCAGAATTCACCGCAGTTCTGGATGAAATGACAAAGAATACCTACGTTTTGGTCGTCGTCCATAATCCAGTCGTTGGTAAGGAAGAGTTCGAGTGAATATTTCTGGCTGCTAAAACCGCCTGTCCAGAAACCGCAGCAATCAAGATGAACATTCGAATGGCAAGGAAGAAATTCGAAGAGCTTCAAGGGGATACATTGATGTCGTAGGAAGAACTGGCATGCGTTGTCACAGACCCTCACGCGCCATATCTTATCTTGTTAACTGCAGTATTTCTGCGTCAAGACCCAGGGAACAGCGAAGCCAAGCGTATTGGTTTGGGTGGCAGCCGAGAGCTCGAAACATTAACAGAGGAGCAGTTTGCAAATGTGTTGCATGGTTCAGTAACCCTTGCATGCATAATATCAATGTTTGTTTAGCAAGAGCTAGCTGCGAAGAACGCACATGGTTTTACACAGATAACGGCGTGTACACAGGTATAACTGTAGCTAAGATATCATGCATGTAATCGTGCTCAAAGTTTCCACTCTCTATCCTCTGATATCTGCATTTACTTTCTGGAGATGCAAACCTTCATGTATAAGATGCTCTACGCTCGAGTACTGGACCAGGGTACCCATCAAAGCCTCATCGCCCCCGATAGGCACCGCCGTGTATTCGATGACAGACACACCAGTGTTTAGGCAGTGACCAATCTTGACGCCCTCGCGACAAGTCATCACTCCATGTGACAGCAACGCAGAAAGGAGGACCGTGATCCAGGCCCCATGGGAGACTACGAGGATGTTATGCGGCTGTTCTATGGGGGTACCTGCCTCAAGCGTTGCGGTCATGTATTCCACGATCGATTTCGAGTACCAAACCAGACACCTCGTAGTGAAGTTGGGTATTGTCTCCACCGACGGTGCTGGTTTGTTTGATCGTGCCACTTCCCCCTGCAATTCACCCATATACTACTGCGCCAACATTGGCAATTGGCCACGGATGATGAGTTCAAACGACGCAGAGGGGATGGTGCTTTGCTTTGCTTACTCGTTCCCGGATCAATTCGTCCCGTTCTAAAACAGCATCTGGATGGTATAGGAGGATGCACTCTGTGGTCTGGGAATAATTTGATCAACTTGGAAGCAAAGAAGTCAGTACTTGTTCTTACCTTGGCTGCCCTTTGGAGATCGCTGCTGAATGCTCTTACGAACGGGATATGCTTTAGCGCTTCGGCCACCAACATTGCCTGCTTCAACCCGGTCTCATTGAGCGGGATGTCTAATTGACCCTGTATCTTGCGCATTCTGTTCCATTCTGTTTCGCCGTGTCGCACGATGTACATGCGGAACTGAGCCGGCATCGGAAGGAATCGGGTGAGACAAAGATGTGGAGCTTATGGTGGTAGGGTCCCCCTGAGTTTGAAATTACTACTAGTATGGAGTTGCCTAATTAGTGAAGTAATTTCAGTCTTTTAATTTTGAGCGCCACTGCTCGAACCTCCAGTCCACAGATAAGCAAAGCACTCTGAAATGGGCTGTAATTGCGAGCTTCGTTGAACAGTACTGTCTACCTGAGTCACTACGGGGCTAGCGAGTCAATTTCCTGGAAAATACTGCTAATCCTCCCGTCGTTGAAGCTAGATCGGATCGTGCCCATAGCTTCCTTCAGTCCCACCATTTGTGTGGTTTTCAGATTCGGTACCGTTCCCTGATCTCGGGCTCCATAGAGCTTATCGGGGGGTGCGATCGGTAACTATCGCACACGAGAATTAACATGCTCACGATGTTTCCGAGCGCGACAGAGGCGCGATAAGCTACTTCAGGATCCTCCTTTTCTAATCTGAGCACCTGCGACGAGTGAGTAGAATGATCTCGCAAGAAATGAATTCAACCTTGAAGATAAGGGTGAGACACTGATCACGCGCTGCTATGCTAGCAGGTGTACTCAAGTGAATACATGAGAAGCTAGGAAGTATTCTTGAGCCACGTCGCTGATTTGCATGCGACGAAGACTCACTTAAACAATACCGATGCTAGCGCTACCCGTTGTGGCTTTGAGAGGAGATGATACGGTGCCTGAGTCAGCGCCTCAAAGATCTGGTGGAGTAGTTAATAAGGTGAAAGAAATAGGGACCTCTTTACCTGCTGAACCCACCGTCCATCATTCACCGGAATGCCCTCTTGAAAGTAATTGGTGAAGGTGCGCAATAGCAGTAATACGTTCGTCTCCTGCGGCTTCAACATCGGGCTTCCGCTTGATATAACAGACGACCAATCTGATGCATTGAATAGACAGTCGAGTAGTTTCTCGCGACTTCCAGGGGCAGCTAGTGCATTTGCGCCGTACACGACCATCAAACGACTGAGATCCATCACTATCACCAGTACGTCAGTGTAGAAGGACTCAGGGTCTTCGAAGTCCCAGCACGCACCAGGGAACCTCTGAGCAGCCGGCCAGCGATCCAGGATCGATACGATTGCCTCCATATGCGGTCCACCGAGATTAATAGACGTAGAGGACGTCGGGTTCGAAGTAATAATTTGGGAAAGGAACGTGAACACTTCTTCAACCAATATTTGTTCCTCGGGGTACATCGCGCAAGTTGCGGTTGCCTATGAGGCGTACACAGATGGTAGTCGTGGTTCTGCAAAGAAAACTGTAACTGAGGCTCACGATTTCATTACGGAGAGCGTCATCGAATTGATGCAATTTGGCTCGCATGGCTGGTATATTGGATTGTTTGAAAGCCACAAAACCTTTCTATGAAAAGGGGGGAGTGAGAATGCAGAACAAAACAAACTCAAGGTATAGCAAACAAACAAAAGGAAGAATCCTCGTTTGTGGAGTCTGGGCAGCTGGAGGAGGCGATGCTGCACGCAAGGTAGCAGAATAGTGGGATGCACCCGTGTAAGGGTCTACAGATGTAGACGTGGGGATAGTCGACGCTGGATGTCTTGTTGAAGGTTGATACCTCGACGCTCCTGTGTGGATTATACGGGTATGACTAATTTCCCCAGCCTGCGCACGCTGCGACGTTTCGAGGCTGACCTGTGTATGGATCCACGTAGTTGTTATCACCCCCTATGTTCACTCTTGCGGTGTTCTTCTCGATGAACCTCACGACTTCATCGACATAACTCATTGAGACATTATTTTGCTGTAGGAAGCGTTGGGCAGCCGAATAAGGATTCTCTACGGCAAATAAACAAAGCTCTGCTCGACCCATCACAAGGTCAACTCACCGGTGACATTGTAGGGGAGTTTCAACGGAGGTACGCCCTCTTGCACATCTACATCAAATACGTAGTCAAATTCTCTACCGTTGTAGAGTTGTTTGCGGCCAGAGCTAACGGCGTCAACGACTTCGCCGATTTTTTGCCAGCTGGAAGAGACAGTATCCCACTACCAGCAGTTAAGTTAGGGTTGTCGGGGTTGGGCAACTGAATATAATTCACCTGGTGGGCTTCCACAGTATCCCCGATTCGAACCATCTTTACTTCTCCAGCCTTTTTCCCTGGTTTCCCTCTTCAGTATACTGAAACGGGGAACTATCGGACAGGTACCTGGAACAACCAGTGCTTCCGGGCCCGGCAGGTCAGCTTTCTTCACGTCACCGATTTGTTGCGATGGGAGCACTTGATTGGAAACTTGGTCGTCCAATGCTTTCTGGTCAGCTTCACTGGCCCAGCGATCCCCCGAATTGCTGAACACTCGAATAATTCCATCGCTGCATCCGCTAACAATATCACCATTTGGCATGGCGGACACAGACCACACAGAAATGCCAGGATGTATTATGACTTGTGCACATTCTCCGTCTGGAATTACCGTAGATGTCAATGTGTAAGGCCTTTAAAATCACAAAGAAATTGCACCATACCACGCCATACTCGTACTGAGCGGTCCTCTCCAGCGGAGACCAGGTCACCATTGGGCAAAACCGATAAGCTGTATACGAAGGAAGTATGCCCAGACAACGTGTAAATCAGATCACCACCTATTGTCCACACTCGAACTTCGCTGAGACATCATGTGTCAGGAATACACCCTCAGAGCAAGATATACACACATCTCACCTATCGTTTGAGCAAGACGCAAAACCAAGATCAGGTATTAATGCTAGACCACGGACAGCATCACGGTGGCCTTCATAAGTCTGCATCACTTTGTTCTGCATCCAAAGCCTGATGGTCTTATCCGCGGACGCTACGCTAGAATGTCAGAAAAGCCAGCGACGAAACAAAAATAGGAAAGACCTGTCAAGAAATGTGAGTCCTCCAAGGCGAGCACCGCCCAAACAGATTGTTGGTGTCCCATGAGATTGTATTGAAGTGTGAAGTCTTTCCAGACTTTGGCGGTCCTGTCTCACCACTTTTATTCAGTTCCAGTTCGTAAGGCGGAAGACTGCTCACTTGTCCCACGAGCCGGAAATGATGACACCGGCTGGGCCGACATGGATGGCACAGACGTTATCTGTGTGTCCGACTAAAGAATATTCCGGGTCTTCTTTGTTAGACGAATCGAGCACAAAGATGTTGATAACCATGTCTTGCCCCCCGACGACAGCGTATCCTGACAAACGCCAAAGCGCGTTTCTATCACGCTGTCTGCTCCGGATAGGGATGGAGAAAACGCTGACCTTGCGGTGCGTCCGCGGTTGGGGGGAGATACTCCACTACGTTGACGAACCTGGAACCTGAACGAAGGATACAAGTAGGAGAGAACGATGAAGGTGAACTTCTCAGCCAAGATATCGCAGTTGAATCGCGCGAAGCAGATAGAACTAGATTATCTGTTGGTGATACCACTCCACGGACCTGTGAGTTTCCGTGAGGTCGTATTGAGTATTCCCAGATAGCGGAGGATAGAAGACCACGTACATCGGCGGAGTGGCTCAATAATGTCGCTGAAAGTTTGTAAGGCATAGTAGGATTGTCATCAAGAGATAATAGAATCAAATGGGCCGACTACGCTGGTTGGAACTGATTATGTAATCACCGATTATTCTCCAGTATTTTTCGCTGTTTCCCCATATCGAAAGAGGTTATGCGCGCAGGTTGCTTGAGAAGGGTTATGGAAAGCGCCCCCAACAAGCATTGGATTCAACGGGCGGTACATCAAATTTGTTGGATTGTATATGTCCACCGTGATGGGTCCCGCGCTCGGCGCCAGGCAGCTCTGCAAGCGTGAGGTGAGCGACGCACTTAATGAAGAGAGAGTTTCGACGAATGACTCTGATGAGATGAGAGGGAGTTGGAACTTGGTAGGGCGAAAAAAAGAGCAGGTCACTCCTCATTCATTCTTGTCAACACGAGAATCAGGCTTCCTGGCATGTGCACTTGCGCTACTTTACAAATATCCTGAAGGGATGGGCTTCACGTCATGGTCTTATGGTAATGGCGGGTCGCGACCAGAAAAGCACCTTACTTGCCAGCAAGGTAGCACCCACGTACTGCAGAACTACATATACAGCGACGACCCTCCGTTGTTTCGACCCATCGACACGGCTCTCTTAGGGCTCTGTCGCCACACCCTGTCCCCCCTCATCAATGGAACAGTATATCGCATTGCCGATGGTAGTCTGCTGCATGTCGCGTGAACTGCACCTTTTAATGGAGGACAAGAACTAAGACAGAGAGTCGAAAATAAGGGTACTAGGTGACCAAGATGAAGGGGCGATTCGAAAGAATTCATGTAGCACGCAACCCGGCAGCACGAACATGTTGATCCCAGCAGTACTCACCCTAGAGATTCCTAAACGAATGCAGTAA
>QGOH01002186.1:0-13308 GCA_003313155.1 Boletus sp. MG95
GCCCGCTGTATTTATGCCCCCTCCCCAGGTTCAGGAGACGACAATGTCTATGATGATATTGCCTGGAGCAACATCACCGGCTCCCTGGGTGCCTCCTACATAGATCTTTGAAGATCCTCGTGGTACTTCAGATATAGTTGGGGGGTAATGTTACGTTTCTTCTATCTTATCTTCTTCGCTGTACTATTTTACTGTGTCTTGTCTTGCCATTAGGAGTTGTAACTGTCTTGCCGTTTGAGCCCTGTGAGATGTAGTTATTTTCTCTCTTGCTTACTCAGCTCTTCTATGACTTTCTTCACATTTCCATTTTCTCTTACGTGTCCCTGTTCTTCTACGTTCTACCATGTTCTCCTTCTTAGTCATACAGACTCCTAGGCTTGTATATAAACTTGCAGTAGGCCTCTCCTGTCACTAACCTAGTTCTCCCTTATTAATACTTGTTCTTGCTGTGAACTCGCCTCTTCTGAGACTTCAGTCCACTCCTGAAGAGACTGCTATTTCGACCCCCTTGATCTATTGACTCCGAGAAGGATATCTCGACCCTCTGCTTGAACGGGACCCTCCCTTGTTGCAAGCATCCTCCGAACTCTTAGGGCTATGGTACATCCCTGCCCAGGCCAACCATAACAATATTAAGTGAAAAGTAATCCATGTCAATTCACCATATGGTATGCCAATCCTCCTTACACACAGTTGGATCTTGGCAATTATTTATGTGTGTGAGGATTGGTGATTCCTCACAGGCAATGAGCCAGATATGTTTCTTGAGTACAGATTTTGTACATGTACATCAATGTGACAAACATATTGTTGCCCATTTTCAGGCAGTGTTTTTGCTAATTTCTTTAAGTGGAATGACAAGAAGGGATTTAAATCCATATTGGAAAAACTTTGGAACATTGAACCAATAGCCTAGTTGAATTAGTTCAGTAGAATGATATGAAAATCTCAGATTTCAAATATGATCAATGGCAAAGACTTGTGTCATCAAATAGTGATACTTCTCTGTGAACTCCAGTAGGCTTTGGAGCTGCTCATGCATGTATGTCTCATTATTATCTATGCTCTGTGTGCTGAAAAACTTGTATCAGGAAATATATAGAAATATATCATGCAGCCATCCACTGGTCATGAATATGGTTAAGAAATAGGTCAAAGATGGCTTGCTGTTCCTTCTCTAGAACAATTAGTGTTACAATTTCCCCTTTTTCCTCCCACTCTTTGCCATCCAACTCATCACCTATGTCATCTGTCCTATTACCTGCATTCGCCACCCTTTCCCTTTCCTCCTTTAACTCCTTCTTTGGAGACATGCTATGCTGGGACCTATTCCTGGAACTTGTGAACTTCTCGGAAGTCCCCAATTGTCTATGCCAGCTCGGACTCTGAGTCCTCATGTGAGGCAGACTCTTTTCATTTTGTACTCTTTTCATTTTGCTATTAACTGTAGCAGCTTAACTTATAGATGCTGATCAATCCCTGCCTCTGCAGTGATCCCTGATTGGCCATTCCCATATGATCTCGCTACTTTTCCTGGACACTTTACTCCTACAGAGGTCTCCTAAAGACTTTATGTTTCCCTATTAGTATCCATAGTCTCTTAGTGCCCAAAGGTATAAATAGTTGGTAAATCAAAGCCTGTAACAGTAACTTTGATCTATACCCATCAACATAGCTTCTTGTTCACCTGCTTCAATTATTGCCCTCAGATTTCAGGAAGCACTCTATTTTTAGATCATTCTCACTTTATTTCCAGACGCTCAGACTCATCACCTGAGGTCCTCGCTTTGCTCGCCTATTGTATAGGCTGGAGCCCATTGCCCTCTAGGTTTACTCATGGAGTATAGAGAGAAAGACTACCAAGTCCATGTTGGGGTACTTGTCTATGGAGTACTGGCTGAGTTTCTGGATCGGAGTAGGAGTGACTGCCATATTGCTACCACTGTATTGCTCATGATCAACCTGGAAGACTTATGTCTTGCCAGCCACTGTTCACTGGAGCCTGCTGGACCATCATATCCATGCACAGGATTCCCTTGGAGATCACTTGCAATGTGATAGGGAACATAGGAGTTATGCTTGCATAACAATTAGGTTCATGTTAGTTCCTCCTTTAACAGGAATGCTCAGGGATAACTTGGATACAGTCTTAGGCTGACTCAGCTGAGTGGCATTGCTGATTGCAAACATGTCCTTAAAAAGTGCCAAGTGGATTTTGAAGAGGTTGCTGTACAGCTTATAGAGCATATTATCAACCTTGGCTGAGAGTTGGAATGTCTCCAGGAATTGGAGCAGTTTGCACATACATGAAAAACATGGGTTCCCATTTGGGAAGTAATAGACTGAATAATAGATAGCTTGGGGTGCAGATATAATAGTGGGATTGAGACTTGTATGGACTCTGAGTGTTATGCAGGCGTAACTCCTATGTTCCCTGTCACATTGTGAGTGACCTTGTGGGAATTCCTATGCACGGATATGATGGTCCAGCGGACTCCAGTGACAAGAGGTGGGCTTGATACCACGTAGGGACAAGCAATACAGTGATAGCAATATGGCGGTCACTCCTACTTCTATCCAGCAACTTGACCAGTACTTCAGAGGCAAGTACTTTGATATGGACTAGATAGTCTTCCTCCACACTATCCTAGTGTATCCAGGAGGGCAACAGCTCCAGCGACAAGAGGTGGGCTCTATACCACTTAGGCGCAAGCAAGCAAGGACCTTGGGTGATGAGTTCAAGCATTCGAGATGAAATCAAGAAGCAGAAGATAGAATGTCAAGATCTCAGAGCAACAATTGAGACAAGCGAACAAGAAGTTACATTGATGGGCGTAGATCAAAGTTAGGGTTACAGGCTTTGATCTACCGACTATTTATACCCCCAGCACTAAAGAGCTATGTGGATGGAATAGGAAACGCGGAGTCTTTAGGAGACATCCGTAGGAGTAAAGCGTCCGGGTAAAGGATGCGAAAAGGTAGCGAGATCATAAGTACTGATCAATGATGGGCAATCAGTGATCGGTCTCTATAAGTTAGGCTTACTTGGGAACCAAGGATAAAGAGAGCGAAATGAAATGAGCCCGACTAAAGGGTGCGGGAATAGAGTCTGAGTTGCAGTGCACTGTTGGGTGTCTCCATGGGGTCTAATAGTTCCGGGAACAGGTCCCAGCACAGAGTGTCCCTGAAGGAGGAATCGAACGGGGGGATGGCGAGGATGGCTGATGTGGGAGAGAGGGTGGATGGCAGTGGTGATGAACAGGGGGAAAAAGGGGAAATTGTAACACTGAGAAAATGAGCTAGAAGGGGAAAAATAGTATGGGAAGGCATGTAGAAGGGCTTGGGAGATTGGTGGGCACAGGCCATGAAGCACACATGTCAGCTTGATCACACAGCCACAAAGGCAAAGACACTGGCTGACTTAAATATAGCTATGCAAGTTCCTACTAGTATATCTTCTCACATGGTACTGCTGCAGCTCCCAGACTGTAAATGGTCTTCCAACCTGGTCAATATGATGGTTTCAATGCTTTAAGCAGTATTTACTGGCATGCTCTTCATATTTTAGATCAAGACCAGATGAATCCACTTCAAGTCAGAATTCATCTCACTGCAGTTGAGCATGATGTGCTACCACTTCTTCTAGCAATTGAACAAGATAGCCAATCAACAGCCATGAATAAGTAGCTGGTGACCACAACAACCCAGTTCAGCACTCTTTTTTTTTGCTTTCAAGGTATGGCAAGGATATACAAAATCAACACATTAATCAGATCTACACAATGAGCCATCACTATATTAAACCATTACAGAACAGATCACAATGTTTGCATATCACAGCCCATCACCATTGTCCACATTGGGTAATGTGGCTGCCCATGGAAAATCATTGATTTAGATTACCTCAATGAGGTGACCTCCAGTTCACACAACATCACATTTATAGTATGGAGCTAGCATGGGTCCTAGGAATACACAGGAATACACTTTGCACATATATGAAGAAGCATGGCATCAAGTGTGCCTACTCAACTTTGAGCAATCCAGAGCTTGATCAGTGCATTATCCAATTCAAGGCAAAGCAGCCTGAGTCTGGTGTACACTATGTGATGGGGCATTTGCAAGCCCAGGGTTATTGTGTACAGTATTGCCATGTACTCCAATCTCTTCAAAGAGTCAACTCTATCAGCCAAGTTCTGTAAGACCACCAGATCAAGAGGTAGCATAAATACTATGTAAAGTGCCCAAATGTCCTCTGATACATAGACAGGCATCACAAACTTATCCATTGAGGAATTATAATTTATAGTAGATGATCAATGGTTTCTGTTGTAGAGTAAGTTCTTAGAACACT
Organism: Boletus sp. MG95; assembly: GCA_003313155.1. Classification (NCBI taxonomy): domain Eukaryota; kingdom Fungi; phylum Basidiomycota; class Agaricomycetes; order Boletales; family Boletaceae; genus Boletus; species Boletus sp. MG95. The sequence goes on from QGOH01002186.1 coordinate 4,355, forward strand.
ATCATTTTACTTACAGTAATGCTAATGTTTGAAGTACTATAGATAATGGCATTTCAAGCAAGTGATAACAACTGCTCAACTATGGTGCTCAACCTCTTCAAGTCTGCTGTTAGTGAGTATGGAATGCCATTCCAAGTTAGGGGTGATTGCAGGGGTAAAAACATTGATGTTGTAACATATATCATTTTAAAGAATGGGACTCGCCATGTCTTTTTTATCTCTGGATTGTGAGTCAATCAAATTTCAACATAATGGGCACTAATCTTTAACTTCCAGGTCCATGCACAATATGTGCATTGAGTGCCTTTGTGTAGAGCTTGGAACTCAATTTGTTTGGCACTGGCATGCTTTTTTCACATGCCTTGAAAATCAGCATATGCTCAATTCTCAGAACCCACATTATTTATGGATTTTATATGCTCTTTTTCTCCCTGCTATTACATAACCAGGACTGTCACAACTTCCAGCTCAAGTAAAACTGCCATCCAATTGACAACATTGACATAAATTACAAAAGCCTCATGGTATGTAAATAATGTACTATGAACTGCTGTGCTAATGTGCTCTCTTGAACCAGAATATCCACTTTTTAAGTCAAATCAAATTTGGCATATATCAAGATGACTGTGAAGGTATCCAACCAGACCTCATTAGCAGGTATTATGGTATTGATGGTCACCAGTCTGGTACTAAATGTTCTGTAGATGAAGAAGTTAGTGGGGATGAAGATGACAGGCCCATGACTCATATAGCCAATGTTGTCAATCAACAGCAGCAGCAGGGTGTGAATGAAAATGTGGTGTTTATTCTGTCCCATCAATCCCCATTTACTAATTACAAAGAAGAGGGAATATTTTTTGGGACATTAAACAACACAATCAATCATCAGGTTATTTCAGATGGATTTGGATTTATGCCAAATGAATGGGAGAATGGACATTATCTGGTTTGTGAAACAATCTGGTTGAGTTGATGGTGATCAAAGAAGCTGGAAGTTTGCCTTGCAGACAAGGTTTGATACATACAAACAGGCTTGCCTGTGGTGCCATGCATCAGTTTGTTTGATGCATATGTTATCAGACCAGTAGTACATCTTGTATTTAAAGTCCAAAGTATTTGCTACAACAACTTGTGGGCTAGTTTCTTTTTGAGCCACATTTTTCTTCTACCACCTGACTTCTCTTTTCTTGCTGCTGTTACTACCTCTCTTTTGTTCAGCTAGAGTACATGTCCAGTATGGACCATTTCACATTCTGCTATAGAGATGGAGGCACATGTGAGTATGAGGAGTTCTGTTGGCAGGACAATGGAAAACTGATCTGCCACAACTGTGACTATGGTATTAGCAAGCACCATGCTGTTTTCTATTCACCTTTCACTACTTGGCAAGCAGGACCACCTCCACCAGATCCATCATTATTGCTACATATATTCACTGGGGCCACTTCTAGTATGGCACAGCCTGGGCTTCTAGATCTTTTTCCAACCTTATGGAATGGAACTTGAAGCCTGGTTGCCCACTATTCACTCAGATGGCAGCCAAGGCCATTGCAATGTTTGGATCACAGAAACCCAAAGGCTCTCCTTTTCCTCATGTAACTGCTGACATCCACAAGATGCTGTATCCTGTGTCCTTTGTTGTGTTTTCAGATTGCTGACCTCAATATCCCAGGCTTCTACAACAGGCACAATCAACCATTCACATCTTCCAAGCAGTTCATCAAGTTGTCAAGCCAGTTCCAAATCAACATTAAATTTCCAGATTAGCTCAATTGGGATGGTTGTATGCAGTATTGGACAGGATTGGCTTTTGAAATGGCTGAAGGCATCATTTAGAAAGATGTTTGCCAGTGAGATGCAGGCAATGAAGAATTGTGAATGCTTCATCAGCACATCTAGCCCAGGTGATGGAATTGTAGTCAATACTATATGGATATTTGCAAAGGTGAACAATCAAGTCTGCCAGTGATTTTCTCATATCTTTCATTATCTTGCTTTCATTCAGTCATCTAATAAATCATCACACAAACCCACACAGCCAGAGTGACTTGTGCTTATCTGCTCAAATAGCAAATTCTCAGTTGTTGAGGTTTTCAAGCCCAATAGCTCAACTCTGTACAAGAATAAGGGCTGCACCAAGGTCAGTATTGCAAAGAGCATGTTATGATTTGGTAAGTGATGTTGATGTCATAGTAGAATTAGTATCTTTAACAATGATTTTTACATTGCTTCTAGTTACCAGGAAAGTCATCCCAGACAGCATTTATGAGTCATGGAACAAAGAGCCAATCATTGTTGGCTCTGATTTAGAATCTGAAATCAATTCATTAGATATAACAAATGACAAGATGGACATTGATGACATCATCAGAATCCATACTATCAATGGCCATGGAAGTGATAGTAGTATTGACATCAAACTATCAAGTTCAATCCTTAACCTGAACATACTGTATTCAAAGATTCTGCTGCTAGACAAGGGTATAAAAAAGTTCACAGATCCATGATATCTTCACAGAAATTCAGTAGGTTCATGTTCACAAGTGATAGTCATTTCTTGCTCACTAGGATTAGCAAAGAGCTTCCATATGTTTCAGTCACCAATACAGTCCCCACTAGCTATCAAGAAGAGAAGAGACAGTAAGTTAATCTGCTATTATACATTCACTTTGAATATCAGCTTATAAATAATCATAGTTTCCTCAAATGCTATACTGTTGTTCTTCAAATCACTACCACCCCTGCAGCCACCACCCCCACAGATGCTGACTGTCCCCAGTATCCCTATTTTTTAAGATGATGTCATCATCTGTGGATAACACTATCCTGGTTTCCTCAATGCCCCTCATAACATCAATGCTTGGAGTTCTGGTTTCATTCTCATAGGATTTAATGACTATCTTTCATTCCTATAGTTACTGTTATAATTTCCCCTTTTTCCTCAGTCTCCTCATCTCCAGACTCATCACCCATATCATCCACACTATCTTTCACTTTATCCATCCTCACTCTCCCCACATTCAACTTCTACTTCAGGGATACCCTCAGCTGGAACCTATTTCCAGAACTTGTGGACTTCTTGGAAGTGTCTGAGTACCTGTGCCAGCTTGGACCCTAAGCCATTCACCCATGCAAGCAGACTCTTTTCATTTTGGCTTGTTCTATTCTACTTCACTCCACCTCTATTTCATTTTGCTACTTTCCAAGTAACCTAACTTATAGATACTGATCAGCCCTGCCCCTGCAGTGTTCCACTGATTAGAAATCCCCATATGTTAACTGTTACTTTTAGTCTAGATGTTTTACTCCTATGGAGATCTTCTACAGACTCTACATTTCCTCTTCTGGTTACATACCCTCTTAATACCAGACAGTATAAATAGTCAGCAGATCAAAGCCTGTAACCCTAACTTTGATCTATGCCTATCAACATAACTTCTCTGTTTGCTTGCTTTGATCAGTAAAATCCTTGCCTCTAATCTAGGAAGCATTCTATCTTTAACTGGATTATTTTATTTTCAGATGCTTGGACTTGTCACCCAAGGTCCTCACTTTGCTCACCCATTATATAGATTTGAGCTGTTGCCATTTAGGTTGAGAAAGACTACCTGGTCCATATCAGAACACATGTCTTTGATATGTTGGCTAAGTTGCTGGATAGGAGTAGAAGCAACCACCATATCACTACTGCCATACTGCAGAGTCAAACAGTATAGACCTTTGTCTAGAGCTCATCACTCAGCATTGAAAGCTAGCTCAGACCACCATATTCAAAGTGCTGTTTATTCCCACAGATCATTTACAATATGATAGGGAACAGGGAGTTATGTCCAGCATAACAATACTGAATGTGTGAGTCCTACATTGGATACATTACTATGTACATACTATAGTACATACTATTCAATATTCCCCCATGCTGAGTGTGCAATAAGCATGCTAGCAGAATAGGAATGAATAATTAATTGATGTAATTATCAGAGTAAAAGATAAGTTCAAGTTGGGATTGAAACTATTTGAACTTAATGCATCTGGGATTCTTGGTGAACATGTCAGCCAGATTTTTGGATCCATTGATAAACTCAATTGTGATCCTGCCATCAGCTATGGTCTCATGGACATAGTGATGATAAATTGATATGCTTGGATTGAGATTCTGTTATTGGATTGGAAGCCATAAATATGGATCCTTGGTTGTTACCAGCAATAGTGATTGAATGCAAAACATATCTGAGTTCACTGAGAAGAGTCCAGATTCAGATAGTTTGTCTGAAACAGTCACTAAGGGCCATATACTCCACTTTGGTCAAGGAAAGGGCAATGCTATGCTGAGCATGTAACCTTTAGCTAAAAATTCTGTTGGGTGGTTTTAGATAATATCCAGTCTGGGATTGATGGATAACTGGATCAGAAGCCAAATCTGAGTCTGTGCAAGTTGTAAGACCAAGTCTGGAGTTTCCATTATAAACTAGCACATAGTTTTTCATTCCAATTAAGTATTGGAGAATATAGCATGCTTTGTCTAAATGTTCTTCAGATGGATTGATGCTGTGATGGGAAAGCATCATTATTGCATATGAGATGTCTGGACAGGCTCCTATCATAATGTACAGTGACTCACAAAATTGTCCCAATATTTTGCACTTTTTGATTGTTTATTAAATAACTCTAAAGCATAAAGAAATATAAACAGGATCTTGGTGTGTAAATGGAAGCATATACTCAGGGCTAAGTGTGGGTAAAAGAATTATGTAATTCAGATTGGTAACCATGGAGATATATACAATTCAAAACTACTACTCATTGGGACAATTATGTGAGTATGTTTCAAAAATATGGTAAATATAGTTTTAGTACTTGATATGATCACCCTTGGCCTTGATCACTGCTCCAATCCTTCTAGGCATACTTTCAATCAACCCCTGACACACTTCTGGCTCTATCCCTCCCCATACCTCTGCAACTCTGTCCCATATTTCCCATACTCCCATGGCCTGTGTTGGATACTGGCAAAGTTCTCTTTTAATGTGATTTCAAAGATGTTCAATAGGATTGAGGTCTGGAGACTGTGATGACCAGTCCAGGAGAGTGATATTGTTGTCCTCCATCCATTCCTTGGCCCTTTTGAAGGTATGCTTGGGATCATTGTCCTGCTGAAAAATGACATCCTCCAGAGAAATTCCACTTTCCTCCATGCTGGGCAGTAAGTTGTTCTTCAAGATGTCCACATACTGGTTAGCATTCATCCTCTCCTCAACCTCTGCAAGTCTCTCCACACCCTCCCAATCCATACAGCCCCATACCATGATGTTTCCTCCACCAAACTTGACTGTGCCCTGGACCTCCCTCTCAATCAATTCATCTCCAGCCTTTTTCCACACCAATTGCCTTCCATCTGATGCAATTCTATTGATTTTAGTCTCATCTGACCAGATTGTCCTCTTCCAGTCCTCTACAGTCCACTCCTTATACTTTAAAGCAAAGCTCAAGCGCTTTTTTCTATGCATTGCACCAAGCAATGGCTTTTTCTTCTTTACCACAGCCTTGAATGAGTTCTTCCTCAGGATTCTTCTGACTGTTTCTGAGCAGATGGGATTGGTGATGATGGTGTTGATGTGTTTTGTGGCTTGAACAGCATTGAAAGCCTTCCCAGTAGTCATTTGAGTAATAATAAATTGTTGAGAGCAAGTAGAAAGCTTTGAAGGATGTCCAGAGGAAGGGACCAATTGATTAGAAAGCATGTCCTGAAGTACTCTGGATCCAGTAGATCTGCCAACACCAGCTCTGGGGGCAATCTGGCAAATAGAAAGACCATTGGAGGCAAGAAAAAGGATATTTTTCTTCTGAGCAGAGGATATGGGATGCATTGGAGAATTGTAAAGTTCTGGGAATATTCATGTTGGTTAAATAGCTTGACTATAGGTCCCATGACAGATAGAATCACCATAGCAACAATCTGGTAACAGTTGGTTGCTATAGAAACAGTGAAGCATCAGATTCTGATAGATCTGAAATACACTTACATAACTGTCCCAATGGGTGTTAGTTTTGAATTGTATATATCTCCATGGTTACCAATCTAAATTACATAATTCTTTTACCCACACTTAGCCCTGAGTAAGTGCTTCCATTTATACACCAAGATCTTGTTTGTATTTGTTTATGCTTTAGAGTTATTCAATAAACAATCAAAAGGTGCAAAACATTGGGACAATTTTGTGAGTCACTGTATTTTGCTTGTACTGTAAATGGCATTTACCACAAAAAAAGGTTTCAACATAACCTGTTTTAAAGTTCCTCAAGGTCCATGTCACATCCTGCCCCAGGCACAATTAAATTAGTAGGGTTCAGGTCATGTGCAAGCAACTGCCCCTCAACAAACACTTGCAATAGCCAACAGTGAGTATAATGTGCATTGGCAAAGTAACTGGAATTCTTGACAATTGACAAACATAGGCAAAAAGATGGGTAGTCTAAATACCATTGAATGAGATACATAGCACTAACAAATTCCAGATTGCACTGGATGCAATGAACATGATGAGATTTCAAAGCAAGTTTTAGCTATGCACAAAAATGTTCAACAGAGTCATAACATGCAGGATTTGAGAGCAGAAAGTAAATTGGATCATAGTAGACAAGATAATCATTGGTGTCATGCAGTTCAAAGGGTGATAGTAGTGCCTTGTCAAGGAGACAAGGTTCAGAACATGGGCTTTTGTTAATGAACCTAGCAAACAGTCAGCTGTTGCAACCCAACTCACAGTAAATTTTGGAGTGGACACTTACATGAAGACAAAAAAAACAAAAGGAAAGCAAGTGAACAAATAAACAAACAAGCAAGAAAGAAACAAGCATGCTGGAATTAACTGTACAGCTATTATGATGAAAGATTCACATGCAACAGGTCCATTTGCTAATGGGAAAAAACCCTGGCATGCAAGAATCCTTTGCCACTATTGTAGGAGTCAGGGAAACACATATCCACCTTTGATTGTCTCACTTAAAACATTGCTTGAACTTTCCTTTCTTTTTCTTGTTCAAAGCATGGAAAAAGATACCATGTTCATTAACTTGCCTTGCCAGAGTTATTTTAAATTATGTATCTACAAATAAATATAAACAATAGATTATCACATAATAAATATATTCCTGCTTGAAAATTAGAATTAGAAACTATGTAAAAGTGGAGCAGCACTTGCAGTGTCCTCAGATTTTTTCCTTTACTTCACCTCTCCCCTATATAATATATGGTGTGGATGTGTTTTTGTCATATACTTATCATTAATGTACTGACAGTATACTGCCAGAGTTGGACTTTGATTTAGTTATAGATGTCCACTTCATAAGTTAGGTGTCACATCTCACTTACTACCAGGTGCACTTTAGGGCTTCTATTATCCTGATCATATCTGTGGTATCTGACCCTTCAAACCAACCATCAGTGAGTAAAAGCACATGTAGTACATCGAATATTCTAATTTCTATTTCTGACTAGTTCAGTTATGAACACCTCAACCTCCATATCAGCTTCAATAAGTGCTTTCCATACACACATTGCTCCATCACTTGTGCAGAGAAGTAATCAGAAATAGGAAGAGACATGACAAGAATTCTTTGGTCAATGGTCACAGATGCATCCAGGAATGCTAGCAAAAGAGATACCCAATGAATAACAGGCTCATGAGCAGCAGAAGAAGAATGCTGGGACTGGCAAAATGCCAGGACAAAAGGGTGGCAGGGTCTTCTATTGGGATGACCAAGATAGGTTTCAGATTCAAATACAGTACCTGTTGGGTACAACAATTACATCACCATGTGGTCCAACTATCATGGTGTACAATGGCATTATGATGCTTTTAGCAACGAGTGAGATGTTTGCTTTGAATTTGAGCCAGATACCAAATCAGATTGGAAAGATGAAGATGGAGATAAAGACAAAGATAAAGACAGTTTAGGCCCTGAAATACCCTCAAAGAACAAGCCCCTGCCTTCCATCTCTGTGCCAGTTCTGTCCTAGGTCATGCCTCTATCCCACATTACTGCCAGGAAGTAGGTATGTGCAAATAAAACAGCTAAACTCTGACATATTCACAGTGAGTCCTCTTTCTTTTTCTATAGGCCACTAGACTAGGAAATGCCTCTATAGACAGAACACCACCAGTCCAATCATGGACAATGAAATGGCTGCTAGTCCAACAACAGATGGTCCAATCCACACTGGTCCAACCTATGCCAGTTTAACCAGCTCCAGTCCAATTAGCACCAAGACAACAATAACAACATCAATCTGAATGAGAACATGTGTTGGAAGAATCAGAAGAATATCCAACCTTCTTGATGGATTTCCATGCTCAGATGGTGCTGTTATTGGTGCAGGGCCAGGCTAAGCTTGAGGAGTTGCTAAAGCTTGTGACTGCAGTGCAGTTCCTGTGATCAAGCATATGGATGATAAAGACTAGAGCCACATCAGACCTAGTCATATGGCATCTAAACCATGTAAACAGCATGCTTTCCAATGCTTCTGATATCATCCATGCTAGTGACCTGCTGTCACAATATATGTCTACTTTTAATATCCTGTTACAAACGCCCCTTTTTCCCCGGACTCGTCGCTCCTCTCCTCGTCCCCACCCCTATCCTCGCTATCGCCACATCCAGCAAACGGGACTCTCCCACTCCTCTCCTCGTTCGGAGACACGCTCGACTGGGACTCGTTCCCGAGTCATCACTTCGCCTGGGCCGCCCCAGACGAATACCTCCAACCAGAACCCTGAGTCAGGCATCGCCTGCGGACTCTTTTCATTTCGGTGCTTCTTCGCACCCTTTTCATTTCGGTCTCTGTACAAATAGCTTAACTTATTAAGTCCGATCTCAGATCCCCGATCTATCGATCGGGACTTATATCTCGGAGCCTTTACGCACATGCTTTCTCGGACTCTTTACCCGGACGT
>QGOH01002209.1:0-14119 GCA_003313155.1 Boletus sp. MG95
TGACATCTCTGAACATGGGGTTAGAAAGCTGTCTAACACAGTGAGCTCCGTTGATCGTCACAACGCTCGTGTTGCGGGCTCACCACGTCCGAAACCCTGGCGTAACCGTCTTGGCGGATGTTCAAACCAGCTTTTTCTGCACCATGACGAAGTAACCATGACAAACTCTTCGAGAGCCGTGTATCTGGGGAGTCCCTTGGGTGCCCGCGTAGCTTGGGAGTCGGTCCTTTCTTCATCGGCTTGACTTCCTCTTGGGGTGGTCCTTTCATTTTCGGATAGCAAAAGCGTTGACCCGAAAATTGTCTTCGTCCTCCGAATATGATCTTGCTCAGACTGGCAGCATAAATATCGTGGAAGATGTTGGCCAACATCCACAAGTACTCGCACAGTGAATTGCGCGGAGTATACCCATGGTTACCAAATGCAACTGCACTGATTCAGATCAACAAAGTCAGGGCTAGTACCCACCCTTCATGGCCAGTTGCATTTCGTTTCAGTCCGTGTCATCCCGGCCCCTCGCCGTTCCTTTGAAGCGGTACAAGTCCTTTCAGAATGAGCCTCCCTCATTCCTCGAGGTTGGCAGGTCTCAAGGACTATATTTCGCAATGCGAAATTCGACTCTCACTGCCCTCGCGTTGGGCGGCTACGCCAGGGGGAGACAGTCGCACGCCGGGGCGCAATACAATTCAGGGCTGGAGTCACTGGGCGAGTCAGAAAATTAGAAGGAACACCACAGACCTCGCCACCGTCGATGAGGTGCACCTCTTCCCCGGTTGGGCGACGAAGCAGCCACGCAGACCCAGTCCAGACGAACCCGAAAGTGAGCCACTCGCTCTTTGTTCAATTCCCGCGCCAATAATCCTTTTAACAGCTACTTTCGATGTCGTGTTCCATGTCTCTGGGTTTGCGACGTCTCGCCGAACGTCTGAATTCCTCACTCGCTCACAACGGGCCTTCCTTAAGCTTGCCAGAAGTATGGACTTTTAGTTCTTGAGAGTTGAAGCACTGTACCCTGTTGACCATATAATAGGCTTCGCAGCTATACCCAAAACCCAGCCGATACTGCATCCAGTAGATACCAAACTACAAGGTTTCGCTGAACGGCTGCATCTTCCACCCCGTCCCGACGAAATTTCCGATGATTATGAGGTCGAAAATCTCGACGCTCACTTTCGGAACAGCGGGAACCACAACCACGAGATGGACGATACCCACTTCACTCCTCAGTCAATACCAGCGGATACTATACCCGCCGAATTGGCACGGTTGCATGAAAACATAGAGTCGCGACTCAAGCTGTTCTGGGCGTCATCACTATCCTCACGAACAATCCAGGTCTCCGTCTTCATGCAGTCACCCGATCCTAAATGCCACCGACACTCGCTGGAATTTCGACCTCTCCTAACCCGAGAGATGCTCACTGGCCCGGATGGACACTTTTCAGGCACATTCAGGATGGATTGGAAGGATATCTTCATGCATCCAGTTGATACACACATTACATCCCATCAGACACTCGAACATGGACTGCTGGTGGAGGCGCAGATCATCAACACGGAACGCACGCCAGAGCTCCACGAGACACCCACAAGCATCATGCATATACCAATAACTCATTCGATCGTACGCGTTATCTCCGACATTGATGACACCGTGAAGGTTTCAAGAGTCGTGGACGGCGCACGTGCAATTTTCAACCAAGTGTTTGTTAAAGATCTAGAAGATACGGTCATTCCTGAGATGAGAGAATGGTATGGTACAATGTGGGAGCGCGGGGTTTGCTTTCACTATGTGGTCTGTCCGCCTCCCCAATGTCTCGCCTGAATACTCACGTTGCGACAGTCAAATTCCCCTTTCGCGCTTCTTCCAGTGATAAATCAATTTATCAGCATTTCGAAGCTCCCCCTCGGTTCGATCCGTCTGCGCTCTTACACGGGGCGATCGCTCTTTAATGGTCTCCTATCGGCACCGGCAGCCAGGAAAAAGGGGAGTGTCGTCGAGGTTCTGGACCATTTTCCAGAATCTCAATTTCTTCTCGTCGGAGACTCCGGAGAACAAGATCTAGAATTGTACTCTTTACTGGCTGCCGAACGGCCGGGTCAGATTGCTGGCGTGTTCATACGGGACGTGAGCGCCGCAGGTCTTGAGGATCCGACTGGGATAAAGGCAGATTTCGGGTTGACCAACTCGCCAATGAGGCCTAAGTCGAAGGGCGCTCTACCCTTCCCAAGCAGCGTACCGCTACGTACAGTGCCGAAACGCGCAGCCTCAGACACAGATATTTCCCCTCCACGCCCTGGCACTATCCACATCCCTCGACAGACAAGGAAGGGGAGCCTTCCCCCTACATCATTTTCGTTTGAGCCTTTACCCGATCCCAAATTCTTGTCCCGTGTGTCAGAGGACTCTTCGAGTTCCATCGCCTCGACAGGTTCTTCTACGTCCTCGAGTTTTCGTTCGACACACCAGGTGCGGCCGGTCTTGGAAGGAGAAAAAAGGCGATGGGATTTACAATACCGGGTGAACAAGGCACGGTTACTGATGCCGTCGCATGTCGTGTTGAGGGTGTTTGAGCATCCAAAGGAGTGCGTGGAGGCGGAGCAGATTATCCAACGGCTGGTGAATGTGGGCTAACTTTGCGGCTCGCCCGCCAACCGGCCCGACAATATTGTTCCTCTCGTGTAATGGCTGTACAACTAATTAAGTTATTTTAAGTTTCCCGCCGAGGGTCCTGCCTCACGCCCGTCAATCAGGTTCTGGCTGATCGCTTCCTCCACTTTATCGTAGAGTTCAACCCTGCAGCTGCTCGTTCGCTCATTTCGTGTGTGCATCGAGGACATGCCCTCCGTGACTTCGGTCGTGACGGGTTTGTGGTGGCCCCGTGCTCCGCGGACAGTTCAGGGATATAGATATATCAAGTCTCCCGCCCGCCAGTGCCAACGGGGCATGCTCCTTCCACATGCAGCTGAATTGGGAAGAGCCAAATTTGTTGCCATCTCGCGAGTACTGTACACATATAGACGGCTTGGCAGACGCTGATAGATATTTCTAAGCTTACACGGGGAAGAAGTTGGAACCGGGATCACAATCGGCCTCCCGTTCCATAACAACTTCATACTAAGTAGACGCGGCGGCAGACCCTCCACCAGTGGTCGTGTTGGTACTGCATGTGCCCGCTCCTTTGGTGCTGCCCTTGACAACTTTCTCGTCAGGCTTCCCCCAATAGGGTTGCTTGATCGCAGCCTTGCGGGGGACGGTGTCGCAGACCTGATTAGCGGTCAATTTTTGTCCAGACTGCGGACTGAGGCACCTCCCAGTGAGAGCTTACCTTGGCGTTTCGCATTGTTTTCAGTTTTGCGATGGTGGATTCTTGAAAAGATGTATGTCGCTTTACTTCTGCATGTGAAATAAGGTAAGCCTTCGAGTTGTCCAAAATTTAGCAGGAGCTCACTGACCAACTCGTTGTGGAAGATTTGTTGGTTGACTTGTCCTCCCTCCATGACACACCTCTTTATACCTGACGGGGCCATGCACATTTAATGCGCGTCTCTCTTTGCATTGCGGCACCTGTGCAGCTGAAGAAGGAAGTCGTGGAGCGCTCGCATCGGACAACTAAAGATGATCGGTATGAACGATCAATTGACCCGTACCGCAACGCTTGTTCATTGTTCCCATATCGGCACGGTGCGTCAATACGGAAATCAAACCCTCAACCCTCGAGCTGTGGCCGTTCACGATGATAGCCCAACAGACCCATCCTTCCGTCGATTCATAAATTGCGTGTACGATGAAGCACTACTTCCGAGATTTGGATCACTCTCGGATGCTATGAACAAGAAACGGACTCAGCTCTGCCCGTGACCGCGACTTTACGACTGCGCACTGATGCCATCACGCGCTGTGAGAGCGAAGCGTGTGATGCTCTTCTTTCACAGGGACCTGGAAGGTGATCTCAAATCTCAAGGGCATCCTGGTTGTGGGGACAAGGTTTGGTTCTACGATTCTGGCTTTGGCCATTTGGCGACCACCTCCGTGCTTCGTGATGCTGAATCCCCGAACAAGACGGGAGGGGAGGCCTGATGATACGGCACTGCGGCCTTGAACAATATTCTGGCGTGGACAGCTTCTTGATGATCTGATATTGATTTACGCTTGTATCGACGCTTTCTTGTTCTGTCCCGTAGTGCTTGCTTAGCCCACACTGCCAACGATAAAGATCATTGATATTACTCATCAAGTATCAATTCGGCGAGTCGAATCGCAGTGTAAAGGACCCGAGAACGATGGCCAATGCGAATGAGCTTACCCAATACCATTCATCGGACAAACATCACTTGGATAACAAGGAGGTCGGGAAGATGATCGCAAAAGTTATGCGTCTATTTACCAAGGCACGCCCACCAGAGTCCATGGAGTGCGATGTGTCCGGATCGGGGGTGCATTTGAATAATATCGTTGTATTCACTCTCTGCATGACATGTCCGCGAGTCTTCACTGTATGATCAAATGTTGCACATCAAGAAGGATTCCAAAAGAGGGGGGGACACACGGCTGTAATTCATCACGAGTCGGATATGTGATGCGTCACGGAATGCCCGGTTTAGGGGGCTTGAGGTGCGACTTGCGGGAACAATCGATACAACAACTTGATCAGTTGCCAGGGGTATGCCTTGTATTTTGAAATGCACGAGACGCCTAACCGAGTCCGGAAACTTGCCTATCAAAACGTGTGAATGGCTCTCTACCCGTCAATTGGAGCGAGCACAACATACACGCGACGGCGTTGGCGAACGATCTGAGGCGTTCGGAAGGCAGTCTCGTTCATTTGCGGCGGGGATGGGCACAGCAGGACCCAAAAGTCATTGCCTTGCTCAGATCTGGTTGATGGACTCCTCGGCACCTTTGCGAGATGATTCTCAGGTTGGTGTGAACGCGAAAACCTCGAATGGACGAGTGGCTGTTCCGTGACCCCAAGGCTGAGTACGATATCTGTACGTCGAGTCATAGGTAGAGTCTTGATGGGCATAAACCAGATGATGTAATGCGACTGTGCTCTTGCCAGGCTGCATAGATGATGGAAGGGCTGTAAACAGTGCAAAGCGAGGAGCACAGTCTAAGCAACTTGATGCTTGTAACATAATCTCTACACCAGGAACTCGACTCACCGTATCCTCATCAATCATGCTCGAATGATTTGGGGCGGAACGTCTGCAAAGTGTATCGCCAGATAATACCAATACATCCGGCACGGAAGGTAAAGGCAAGCGATGTGAGCCACTGCTTTCGCCCGGTGGGATACGGATCCCCGATGGAATCTTTAGGCAGACCTGAATTATCGAATTAACCTTCACGCTCCTCGGAGCCCCTGCGCATCTGCAAAGCAGACAAGTAACGTACTCATTCCACAATATTTCTGGGAGGCTCTGATTGGCCAAACGGACTGTAAGTGACTCCGAAAAGAGCCAGGCGGCTTAGCCGAGCCCATTGGGCACGCTTAAAGAATCCTGAGGCCTGATGCTTGGAAACGCCAAGTAGTAGACAGTTTCCGAGCGAGTAAGACTCCGTATCACGAGTTGACACTCGAACGTAAACCCGCGCAATGGATCTCATCGAGGATCGATACGAACAGTAGGAAAACCTGGCAACCAACATTGTGTACACGCACAGCGGGTTCCAGACACTTGCAGTGTGCGTGTATGCGTGAAAACACGTGACAGTGTCACGTCACGCCAGGTGCCTTTATTAGGCAGACAATGTCTTGTCCCTTAACCGCCATCCACAACGGTGGCAGCAACTTTTGTCCGTTGTCTCCAAGTGATTAGCAAGGTCAGTCTTAGTATGTGATGGATACTCCTCAAAATATATCTGAATCGTACAGTAGCCTCAGCGCTCATTTTCGCATCCATCTCCTAATGAATACCGCCGCGAGGGGCTCACGTCGCAATAACACTCCGCGACGCCAACCTGTACCCATATCTGGTCCTTCGGCTTTATCTAGCCAGCGCAGGCGCAGGTCCAGGTCACCCGATCCCCATCCAGTCCAACAGCTGGGTCAACCCAACCAGACGCGCAAACCTGATGTTTCTCATACCGACCAGAATAAACGAAAGAAACCTGGCAATTCATCTCTTCCAGCCTCGAGCTCGAGATCCTTCCTCGTCGCTGTCGACGACGCCAATTCTGACCGCGGACGCAAGTCCAAGGTAAAATCCCGTCTACACAACCGCCATCTAGTGGAGAATTCCCCTCATGTGGGTACGTCTCGTGCACCAGAGGCCCGTGCGACATCTATCAAGCGGGAGAGATCAAAATCTCGAGAATCACTCAGGTTGCCATCGAAGGGTACCGCCTCCGATGCTGAGGGATCGGGGAGAGATGCGCAGGGCATTATCGATGCGCATGCTGAGTGTAGTGGCCCCCTTGCCGCCGCCGAGTTAGCGAAAATGAAACGAGAACTGGATGTCTGGAAAAAGGTACACATATATTCTACTACAATATTTTCACGTCGCTCACTTCGTCTTTAGTTGGCTCAGGAAAATAAGAAAACTATCAAGAAACAAAGCAAGGTGATTTCCAAACCAACTCTTTGAGAATTGATGCCAACACTCTTCAGGTAATCGAAGAATTGAAGCAACAGGATAGTACGTTGAGACAGGTCAGAAATTGCCCATGAAAATGCTTTCTAATGCTAATCTGATCTGATCCGTTCAGAGGCTGAAAGAGTCCGAATCACAAATTTCCAAGTTACAAAATAAGACAAAGAAATCAGACGAGGTTTGTTGACTGACCCATGTCTATTTTCCATGCTGATTGACCAATACTTTTACGATCTGGTCTTAGGCTATTACAACTGTGGAAAGCAATTCGCAGTGTCAAATTTGTATGGAGTTACTCTATCGGCCATATGCGTGCGTTTTATGTTGCCATCTATCCTTCGTGTCTGAACAGCAGCAGCCTTTCACCATGTGGCCACATCCTATGTGTAACATGCCTTCAAGAGTGGTTCCGCAAGGCACCCGCCGTCGACGATGAGATGTATGATGACAGCGATCCTGATTACTTGCTGCGCCGACGTAAGACTTGTCCATGCTGCCGTACCAGTGTGCGACACCGCCCGATACCTGTCTTCATGATCAAAGCTATCGTAGCTGCGATTGCTAAAGTCAAAGGTCCCCAGATTGGGGCTTCGCCAGGTCGCGAGCTGGCTTCCAACGACTCCGATCCGTGGGAGGGCCTCTTTCCTGATGACGATGAAGAAATCGATGATTATGGCGAAACCGACGATGAGGATGATGAAGACGAAGATGAAGACGGAGATGAAGACGACGAAGAAGACTCCAGTTGGTACGACGATGTGTTCAGCTATGGTACCGGGAGTGATGAAGAAGCGTACCAGGGGGCCTATGTATACCCTCAATGGGAGCCTCCTAGTATCATGATTGACGAGGACGACTATCTCTTTGACCAGCTCGATGAGGGCGACATCGGTTGTCTCCGACGAGGAGTCACAATTGGGATGCTTCACGAATATGACGTTGAGTACACACACAACGATGGACTTGTTGCCCGCGACGAGGCCTACAATCGTATCTACCTTGGGTGGAATATTCGTCTTAGCGCTGACGATGAAAATGGGGAGTCATACATGCAGCATATCGCAGATGATATGACCTCGCGACCGGAGAGATGGAACATTGTTGCAGATGACGATGGAGGCTTCGAAGCTCACCTGTTGGTTCCCGAAGAAGAGGTCTTCGAGTACCGAGACACAGACTCGGACAATTACATGGAGGTTGACCTGGCTTGATCATTGTTGTTGACACGCTACTCCTCAGGCCGCTCTCTGACCTCCTTTGTGGAGATGGGGTCATAGATGTACTTGTAGACCGATCCGCCGGTGTAGCTTTGATATGTAATTATTGGCCGTTTGCGAAACCTATCTAGGGTAAGGGAATGTCTGCCGATACTGCCACAGGCAGGGCGTGGGGGGCCGGCAGACTAGCCAAGGCAGAACCCCTCGACCTAGCGAAGTTGTAGACAAAAAAAAACACCTATACAGCGTGATGATAGAATCTGACGGGCTCCATCCACTCCGGTCTTGTCTTTACTCTTGTACTACGACTCCCGAGGTGAAAGATTATGCGCATGATCATAGAGCGACCGTATCAGTGACTGGCTAATTGATACGGCTCGATTCCGAACACACCGAGTGACTTTCCATACGTATGAAGATCTGACTTCGGTTCCGCCAACTTAGTTATCTAATGAGATCACGCATCAGCTGCTGGTCTTTCCGATTGGCAGAATGCTAGTTCGCCACTTTACCTCCATCACCGGTCCATTGATGTATCGCGGGGATATCTTGCAGCGACTCGGATGATATCGTCAGTTTGAATGTTGTCCTGTAGACGACACATGACGCATGAGAGACCATTGAACTGGCGTACCCTTAGTATCTCGACGTTCCACCTAGATCAGAGGTCTGCACTACAGATGGTTGAGCTGCATATGGGCTTTGGCACTAGCATTCTCAAGAACTCCATCGGCCGTGCCTCATCGGTATCATGGGGCGCGAAGGCTTGGGTATTTCTTCGCTCAGAGGACAAAGGCTCGATGTAAGCTGGTTTCCGAGATAGTATCATGCGATTTGTTCTGGATCCCATGAAGTATAAAGAATCCAAAGAACTGACAACTGCTGACATGCGACACGGCTGTCAGGGAGCACCATGCAAGCGAACACCGCAGGAAGATATGATTCCTCTTATCCGTTATCTGCAGGCCACAAGACTACTATCAGTACTGTCGCAACTCGGAATCTGATACGGCACCCGCAACGTCACGGTCAGATTTAATACACATTGGTGCAACCGTGGTTCAGCTCCCACTAATCAAGCAACACTGCTCGCGGCCGTTGACCTCCTCTTGCCCCATATGTTAGCATGTCTATATTAGGGTCATGTTTTGAACTTATCACCTGAGGAGAGCTTGTCTAGATATCTCTCGCTTGGTTATCGCCCAGTCTCACGTTGGTGGATTATCTTTTATCTTCTTACTGGCAAAAGTACCGATGCCAAGATTACGCAAACGCATCAAAAGGTTGAAGTTGCGCTAAGTGGGCCCTGCATCGTAACGCCGTCCTGCCAACGTGAGCTCGGATGCGTTTGTCTACGCAAGATGCACTTGACCTTCTCCGGCCATCGTCTTGGGCGCTTGAGCCAGAGGACATAACGTTCGCTGGTCATGGTTGGAGTAACAAAGATATGGATCCCGTTCCTCCCCGCTTAAGGACCTGGACGTGAGTAGTATCGTTCATGTATCAACAGCCAGTCTTACCTTCTGTCCCAGGACCTGGGACTATGTGTGTGCTTCAGGCCTTTGGTATCTCACGATCATCTCATGTTCTGTTAAGATATGTTACTGGCTGTCCGATGCTACGAACCTTGCAGTTTGGGAACTTGCTGGTTCCATGCTGGCGATTGGCCTGTCTTGGTACATTCTCTTACTTTGTTGGCTATCCTGGCACTCAAATCCTCGAAGGCGTCAGGCCCTTCCATGCATTGCAGCGGGTTATAGTATCATTTCCGTGGTCATGGTACTCAACGGAACTATCGGTGCCCGGCTCCACGTCGCGTTTCCCGTATTGAACAGGTCATCATTTGGCTTCTGGTTCAGTTACTTCACCGTGTTTAGTCGTGTCATTCTTTCCATGTTCTGGTTTGGGATTCAGGTAAAGAATTTTATTCATTACCATTCTAGCCAGCCTCGTTGATGATTCAATCAGTCCTATAATGGGTCACAATGCGTATATCAGGTAAAGTTATGCAATGTCAAACGCTCCTCGCTCGTTCAGGAACTTGCATTCTTTCAAGATGATCAAGGCTATTTGGCCATCGTTCGCAAGGATGCCGAACCATCTTTCCCCAAATGCAAGCATCACGAGCTCAGGTAACGCTGGTGGATGAGCGAATTACCCACTCATTCACCATTTCTTAGGCCTTCTGTGCTACTTAATCTATTGGTTGATTCAGCTTCCCTTCATGCTCATCTCTCCGCACAAAGTGAGAGTCTTGTTCTTCGTCAAGGGCGTAATAGTCCCGATAGCGTGGCTAGCGATGGTCATCTGGGCGTTTGTTCGAGTTCCACCCTCGAGTGGGCTTTTCGCCGAGCATGCAACCATAGCCGGGACGCAGTTCTCTTGGAACTGGCTGAGTGCGATGAACAGTGCGCTGGGTATATACTCCAGTCTGTCCGTCAACATCCCTGACTTTACTGTGAGATTCCTATCTCTGATTGTGTATAGTCCAACTCAACGTCATGCCAGCGTTATGCGAAAGATGAGAAAGCGTAATCAACCTCATGTTATGCAGAGATCTGGCGCTAACAAACGTCTGACAGACAATACGTGCAGCCTTTGATTATCCCTGTTGCATTCATACTCTGTAGTTTTGCTGGCGTTGCGGTCACGAACGCCGGAATCCATTTGTATGGGGAGGTGCTCTGGGATCCCCTACTCCTCATCGACAAGTGGGATAACCGCGCCGCCGCCTTCTTTGCTTCTTTCGCGTTTGCTCTTGCGACTATTGGAACAAACATCAGCGCTAATTCGCTTGGCGCGGGAAACGATATGACAGTTTTATTGCCCAAGGTGAGATCTTGTACTAAACTGTTTGCTGGCTGCCGGTGTGTTGATAAGATCCACAGTATATCAACATTAGACGTGGGCAAATAATTTGTGCTTTTATCGGGGGTTGGGCCCTGTGTCCCTGGGAGATCCTGGCCAAGTGAATTCGCCACACTGAATGGATCCCCTGACTGACTGTATCATGAAACAGCGCCCAAGGATTCTTGAGCTTCATGAACGGATATACCATTTTCTTGGGTCCATTCGCAGGGATTATGATCACAGACGTGTGTATTCCATGCAGGGATAGTGACGATGTCTGATCACTGTTCCCGCAGTTCTGGCTAGTCCACAGAGGCAGGGTGGATGTTCCTGCGATGTATCACCCGAACGGCCGATATAAGTACACTGGGGGATTCGTCAGTTCCGAATCTCTCCGTCTATCATTGCGTATCTAATGTGCCCGAAGAACTGGCGTGCCGTCCTTGCGATGGTTGTTACTGTGGTGCCAACGTTTCCGGGTCTTGTCAATTCTATCAACCCGACCATCACGGTAGGATATGCGAGTCATCTGTTTGACGTTGCTTGGATGTACGGCGTAAGTTCGAAACACTTTCAGTCTTTCGTGTCCGTACGCTTGAATCGCTGACACCTGCCTAGTTCGTGGTGTCGTGCGTGGTGTACTACTTCACCTCTGTATTGTTCCCTGCGCGGGAGACGTTTGTAGAGAAGCTGATCTCGGCGGATGACGCAAGCGTGGATTATGATCATGGAAATCACGCTAAGTCGCCAACGGACACCTCCAGCGGAAAAGGCGAAGATCTCGAGAAACAGGATGCAAGGTTAACGTAGAAGGCAAGCAAACTCGGTCCAAATGTACTTGCCACTGCGGATGTATGTAGATTCCTGTGCGTACGTCAAGTGGCGTATTGACATTCGCTTCACCCTGGGGTAGACGCCCGAGCCGGCAAGCATCATCGTGTAGGCACGTGGTGCCAGAAATGAACTTTACTAGACGGATATCCCCTAAGAGGATGACAGTTGTCTATGACTCTTTTTTAGACAGCCAGCCAGTGTACGAACGTTTGAACTGCCATTTGGCGTTGGACCTAAAGTGCGACGCTGCGGCGGATATGATGTTGCGGCTGTCGTGTTCATTCAACTTAAGGGTACTTGCACGTTTTCGACTGGTCTTTGTCGTTGTTTACATGATGGGCAAGCAGTGAAGCGACTGACTCCAACTTGAATCATTCGTCTTTCTTCCTTATACTCTTCTTGCCGCTGGCCTTTTCTCCATTCATTTGGCAGAATTAGTTACAGCAAGCCTTCATCGTCAACCTCGCCTTCACCGTATCCGGGACAAATATCACCCTTCTCAGGACCCGAGCTCGCATCGATCCTCCACCGTTTCAGTCCCTAAATCTAGTAGGACGCCATCGGCTAGTCACATATGCAGGAGGCCGAGGAGCAAGGTAAGCGGACTTGTCATTCCAGCGGTTCCGAAGTGCTCATGATGTTCAAAGATACTTGTCGAATATGCAGCGCACCGGGGGAGCCTGGTCAGCCACTCTTTTATCCTTGTAAATGCTCTGGTACCATCCGGTACATCCATCAAGACTGGTCAGCTCAACTCCGTACACCTCTCTTTCACACTCTTCTCATGTATTCCATAGTTTGACAACATGGCTGTCACACAGCAAGAAGAAAACTTGCGATGTCTGCAAGCACCCCTACACCTTCACGAAAGGTGAGCTCGGTCCACACAAGTCCACCTGGGTATCTGACCTTGGCAACAGTTTATGCATCTGACATGCCCGCTTCACTACCTCCTCTTTTACTCATCCGTCGGCTTGCACAGCAAGCATTCTTTGTGTCTCTTTTCGGAATCCGAGCCGTTCTGATTGCAACTGTTTGGTTGGCATTACTCCCTTGGATCACTATCTGGACATGGAGAGTTTATTTCACAATGGGGGAGTCAACGTATGTCTTCTTTGTACGTGTCCCTAATGCAGGGTGCTGAAAGTTGTCCAGTGCATGGTGGATTAGTGGTCGTGAGCGGCCCGCAGATGTTCGACCAATCGGAATCGTCCAAACCTTGACGGCCAGCAATGACACCGTCTCTTCGCTCAAGAACGCAACAGTTTTGCATCGCTTCGCGTCCCGTGCATTCTGGCAGACCTTGTCGTCCGACATATTCGCAGGCCAAATTATTGCATCTTTAATCGTGCTGATCTTTGTCGCTGTTTTTCTCCTTCGGGAGTGGATATCGCAGAATGCACGTCCCGGTGTTTTCGAAGAAGATGAAATTGCCGGTGTTCCCCCTCAAGACCCCCCTATCCCTAACCCACCACAAGCAAATCAGCAGCCTGTACAAGATGTGAACGCTCACTTGCTTGCTCGTCAAAGACAAGGTCCACTTGACGTAGACGTCGAAGCACGTCGTCAGGCGAGGCTTTGGCGTCCGCATCGTCCTATCCCGCCTAATCCTCGCTTTGAAGCCCTTCTACACTTCGACGATCCAGAACGTCTGCGCGAACCCATCCGTAGACCTCAAAATCCCCCCGTCGATCCTCTTCTGGTCCCGCCGTTGGCAGTGGTTCTACCCCCGGAAAATCTTGACACCCCACCAGTTGACACTGGTAAAGGAAAGGAAAAAGAAGCTGCTATTGCAGACTCCATGCCAATTGCATCGGATGTGAGGAGGCGCATGCGCAGGCGATTCGACGATGAGGATGGTGACGGGAATACTGAACCCCTTTCAGAGGCTGATCCCTCCTCATTCGCCACTTCGAGTTTTGCCCCGTCATCATCACTTTCGGGGTCCGTTTCCGGTCGTTCTACCGCCATGGAAACTACTCCGTTCGAGTTCACGTTTAGAGTGCCAGCGAACAAGAATGCAGAAGTAGACATCCGAGAGCCGGTCCCTGAGATGCCAGCGCGGTCCCTAGTGGCGTTGCAGACGGCAATGATGACAGGCACGCCGATTCCAGAGGAGGAAGAAGAAATACCACGCCGCAGATCGATCGTGTTTTCCCCCGACCTATCCCCTCAACCTCTATCTCCACCTGCCGCGACGCCAGCTACTGAAGATGAGAACGGTCTGGAGCCGTTACACGACTCATTATCTCCGGCCTCTTTGGATATTGGTTCCAGCTATTTGCCGATGTCGAACAGCTCTCGTGCCGCCGAAGATAGTCCGGGTTCTAGCAGTCTTCAGCGTGCGACGCCTCCAGAGCACTTTGCAATGCAAACTATCCTCACTGACCCATCGGAAGTGTTGGCAACTGATTTGGAAAGTATGCCTGTCGGGAATATGGATAGAAAGAAGAGGACGAGGGATGAGATGGAGGAAGAGTTTGAGCATTATTTTCGCGATCCTCAGTCTGCGGCGCCCAATCCCGTCGACGCTGACAATGATCGTGTAGATGTACCTCGCGAGGTGGCAGACGGGATCGAGCATGTTCATATTGCAGATGGCGAGGAACCACCACCATTGGA
>QGOH01002219.1:0-10299 GCA_003313155.1 Boletus sp. MG95
AAGAAGGGTTGTTGCGTGAATCAGTCGAATTCGTGACAAGTCTCGCACAGATGCACCCACACGACCATATGGTCGCTACTTTGCAGCTCCAACGTGCTAGTCTACTGGCCCGAGCCGATCTGAAAGACGATGGGTGGGTGTGCTATAGACCGGTCAGTACAACGATCAGCACACACTCACTCTCTCAGGGCCATTTCACCGGTTTCCATCGCGACTGATCACACTGCCTTCCGACACTGGGCCCTGAAGTTGGCCAACGCGACCACACACATACTAAGCATTATTGATCGTTCTTGTGCTATGCAACGCTCAAGCACCAGCACGCAGTCATCCACATCAACAACTACTAGCTCAGACAAACCCGCAGATTATGTGTACTTCGAGCGCAGCTCTGCCGGTCTCTCTGATGATGCCATTCCGCGAGCCAAAGCTGCCCAACTGAAGCTCGAGCACTTCTATAAAGTTGCTGTAGATGCAGCAATCGAACGAAACACTAGGTACGCATCCTCGACAACGTCACGGCCAGCTTGAGCAATATGTTGACGTTGGACTCGCAAGGCGCGTAGAGCTGGAGAGAAAGCTTCAGGCAGACGTCATGATGTCGGACGAGAGGAAGATCCGCCATCTGCAGCAACTAGGGAAGAAAGAATCAACATTCCTTCGCCTTCGACGAACGCGTTTAGGTCTGGACGACTTCAGGACAGTCAAAGTGATCGGCAAAGGCGCGTTCGGTGAAGTCGGTGCCAGTTTCGTATATGACCCTGTCGCCTCATTCTGACTCCGCGTGTAACGTAGGTTCGCCTCGTTCAGAAACTCGACACCGGCAAGATCTACGCGATGAAAACCCTCAAGAAAGAGGAGATGCTGAAGAAAGACCAGGTACGTGCCATCTTTTAGTAGTACCCAGTCATGATCTGAGTCATTGCACGGCTACACAGCTAGCTCATGTCCGCGCTGAGCGCGATGTCCTCGCAGAATCCAATTCTCCCTGGGTTGTACAACTCTTTTATTCTTTCCAGGATGCTCAGACGCTATTTTTGATCATGGAGTTTCTTCCCGGCGGAGATCTCATGACTATGCTTATCAAGTATGACACTTTCTCGGAAGATGTCACTCGTTTCTATATAGCACAGTGTACCCTTGCCATCGAGGCAGTTCATAAACTAGGCTTCATCCATAGGTAGTGGAATTTCTTTCTCCTGCCCAATTCACTCGTTTATAGATTCTTTTACAGAGACATCAAGCCGGACAATATACTGATAGATAAAGATGGTCACATCAAACTCTCCGATTTCGGTCTTTCGACGGGCTTCCACAAACAACACGACTCCAGTTACTATCAGAGGTTATTAGATTCAGCAAGTAATCCTCAATCGCCCACTGCTACAGTGCGGAACAGCGTCACAGTGAACGCTATTCACTTAACTATGTCCAGTAGGGATCAAATTGCGACCTGGAAAGCGAACCGGCGCAAGCTAGTATGTAGCTCTTATCAGCCTGTCTCGTTAGCGCCAATCCGATACAATTTACAGGCATATTCCACCGTTGGCACACCCGACTACATCGCACCGGAAATATTCCAGCAAAAGGGATACGGAAATGAGTGCGACTGGTGGTCGCTTGGGGCAATCATGTTCGAGTGCCTGGTTGGGTATCCACCATTCTGCTCTGAGTCGACACACGACACATATCAAAAAATCATGCAGTGGCAGCATTATTTGGCGCTTCCCGATGATGTTCACTTGAGCCGCGAAGCTGAGGACTTGATCCGCAGGTAGGAGACATGGAGTCTTTGCCCTGGCGTATTGTGTTGACAATATGCTAGGCTTATGACTTCCCCAGACCGCCGATTGAATGCAGATCAAATCAAAAGCCATCCATTCTTCTATGGGGTTGATTGGGACGCCATTCGCCGTATCGACGCCCCCTTCATACCCAACCTACGCTCGATAACGGACACCTCTTACTTCCCCACAGACGAGATTGATCAAAGTCCTGCAGAAACACCTGCAGCGAGCGCGGGTGGGGCACAGAAAGATCTTGCGTTCCTTGGGTGCGTTGACTTCTTTTCATGATCGAATCTGGCTGAGATCGCGGTTCAGATATACCTTCAAGAGGTTTACTATCTCATCTCATGCTTTTTGAATGTTCATTCAGTTGGTGTATGTCAACGTGAATCCCGAGGGAAATGTTACACAATACAGGTTCCAATGATAGGATGCCCAAGTTGGAATATCTCTGCGTGGTGTCATTTTACACCTTTAGCCTCCTGTGTATGAATTACATGCTGAATATTAAACAAATGATCCCGAACCTCAAATTGCACGGGTTGGAGTAGAGTAATGAATCAATTCAGTAATAGCTATACTGTCATCATTCACGAGCACGGACTCGGTGGTGGTGTCTGAGTTTGCGCTTGCGCTGTGACTTCACCTTCAGGTTCGAGTGGGGCTGCGTCCCCGCCGAACGCCAAAAAGAAAATCATGAGATTTGTCCTTGAATGAGATCAACAAGCTGAGACGACGACGGAAAGGTATACAAGCGTTGCCTAGCGCTTGGTAACCAACACTTTGCGAGTTTCACACATTCCACAGCTACCGTTCGTCGCATGGCAGAAATCATCGACCTTACCACCTCTCCTCGACCCGAGATCATCGAGATCTCATCTGATCAAGGGGAGACTTCTCCTGGTTGCCGCAACCGGGCACAAGAAAACAAGAAACGAAAGAGAAGAAAAGGAAAAACGTCTAATGGCCTCGCCAGCGCTAGTATTAGCAGTTCTGCCCAGCCTTCCAGGGCTCATTCACCGGAAACTGGAAACGAACACAGCGAGCTCAGTGAATCTATGCCCCACCATAGATCTACGTCACCTTCCCTGCGAATTTATTCGCCTACCGCCGGCGAACCTGCTCTATTCGTTGTCGACGTCGTGGCTGCTGCCATAACTGTGGAGGATAGTTCTCCTACCCCGGAACCCCCGGAATCCAACAAAGATGGCAATAAACTGTTGTTGCCATCTCATGTTACAATTTTTCATGATGATGATGGACCAATTCCCGCCGAGGTACTCCCACCCCCAAAATTGAGCTCAGATGACGAGGAATATATAGAGTACCTCGATTATGAAGATTGCAAGGTCTGTCCCGTCGTGTTTGTTGTATCATATACACGATAACATCTGCTCAAAGGCCCCCGGGTTGGTCCGTTATTTTGAAGTTGAAGGAGGAGAATCCAATCAATCGAGACCTTCGATATTTAAATGCAAGAATTGTGGCGCAGAAGGGGAACATAAAACCTACGAGTGTCCCATACAGATAGTAAGCTATAGAGCCCTCAATGCGCATCATTGCTCACGAGATTCCTCAGTGTCTGACCTGTGGTGCTCGTGACGAGCACTCTACACGAAGCTGTCCAATTAGCAAGACGTGCTACACCTGTGGCATGAAAGGTCACATCAATAAAGTACGAATATGCGCGTCCGTTGCGCTGTTCCCTGTCATAACGTGTTATAGACATGCCCCAATCGTTTTTCCGCTTATATGGCGTCAGGTGATCTTCATGGTGACTGCGATCGCTGTGGATCCACAGAACACAAGATGAATGTATGTTACTATTAATACAGACAATTTTATGGAACCATGTTGACCAGACCATACCATTCTAGGAATGCCCGACCCTCTGGCGCATATATCAGTATGTGAACGACGAGGATCGCATCGTAATCATGCAGAACCGAGAAGAAAAAAAGCAAATTGCAATTGGTGGGGGAGGCGAGGGATACATTGGCGGGGAGGTGTGGTGTTATAATTGCGCGGACATGGGTCATTTGGGAGACGTGAGTGAAATCCATAATGCCTAGTCTTCCTGAACGTCAGGCAACCTTAGGATTGCGATGAACTCCCCCATCCAGTGACCTTTCCTACGGAATATTCTGCGTTTAGTTCCCACAACGTCATGTCAGGGCCATTCTATGATTCTGCTGCCGAACCGGTTTCTGTAAGACGCGGGCCGAGGGAACGAGGGAGCGAGATTGACCGGCCTCGTTTACCGGACGACTGGGATGCAGATGCTCCCATAGACGTGGGCAAGCAGGGGAAAAAGAAGGACAAAGAGAGGCTAGAGAAGAGGTTCAGAGAGCAGGAGGATGAAGGCGAGGATTGGTTCAATGACAACCGGCACGTGAAGAGGAAAGGAAAGGATCAGCAAGCGCCACCGCCGGAGCCGCGTGGAAAGACGCTGAAGTTCGGTTTGTTTAAAGATGGAGGCTATGAGTTTTCCTCCCCGACCAGCGGTAGTGGACCCAGCTTACTCGCACGGCTCAGCGATAGTCGCGGAGGAAGAAATCGAGGGAAAGGTGATCGTGACCGCGAACGATATGAACCATCGCACCAGTTTGAGAATTCCATTCGTATCCGGGGAGCCGCAACCGAACAAAGAAACCAGGACGGTGGGTATCCAAATTCGCGCAACACCGAAAGGGAGCGAGGTCAAGATCGATGGGATAGAGACAAGCCAAAACATCGAGGGTCGAAGCGGGGCCACGGGCCACGCTACAGAGGTGGCTACGATAGATGACACTGTGGACTTTAGAAAGCACTTTGAACACGTTGAACGAGGTTGCTAGCCACACATTTTCCAGTCACATACAACTCGAGACCGTGTGGCTCGCTTGCAACTTGCTTGACTAGAGGCTGACATATAATTCTCCACACTGCGTTTTGTTGATCACGCATCTTGGTTTTAAACACTGTTGACGCCACGGATCACGATGTTGAGCGGGTTGGTTGTATCCCCGACGCTCGACCTTGGCGGGCGGTCGAGGGGTGTATCCTCTAAGCCCGCATCTACTACCGCAGACCCGACCGCACCAGCCTCAGAGGCTTCCATCAGTCTCGTCACCTGCGCTGCAGTCACCATCGAGTACGCATCCCTGCGGCATGACAAGCATTGCCCAACAGGCATGTATGTCACACCGTCCACAGAGAGCATGCTCATCTGGGACGCCGTTCTTTTCGTGCACAAAGGCGAGTGATGGTAGTTCAGAGTCGAAGAGGGCCACGCCGATGAACTCTCGTGTGTGCTCTCCAGGCGACTACGCAGGCTCCGTTCTCAAGTTTGTCATGACGTTCCCCGACAACTACCCCGATAAACCCCCCACGGTGCGCTTTGTGACGGACGTATTCCACCCGCTGGTTGCAAGCCAGACAGGAGTGTTCAACCTGATGGCGCGACTTCGACCATGGAAGTAAGTTTGCTTGGCCGTCGATGTGGACAACAGGCTAACACGTACTGGTACATCGTAGACCGAAAGAACATCATGTTCACGACATCTTGTACTTCGTGAAGACTGCGTTCAAGGAATGTGGACTTGAGAAGCTGAATGAGATGGATGTAGTGAACAAGGAGGCCTTCAAGTAGGTGTTGTCCGTGTATCTTTCTAGGTTCTGAGCGTTGGCTTACATGTTACCAGGCTGTGAGCCCAACCTGCGCAAAGCTGGTACTCATCTCATCGTTCCCCCGCAGATATACAGAGAACAGGTCTTCTTTTGCGGCCCTTGCCCAGCAATCCTCGCAGTTATCACAGTCACCGAGTGCGCTCTATGATGCTCCAAGTTCGAGGAAAGTTTATTCGTTTCCCTTCGCTCCAACGAAGCCCGAGCAAGTGACCAAGGTTCTTGAAGCGCTTTCAATTCAAACACCCTCTGTGCACTCGTCATAAAACACAATAATCTCATCATGTAATAATGTCCAGCTTGCTGCAGAGGATAACGATTTCAGTGTGCCCTCTTTGCCAAGCAAGAGTTGAAAGACACCCACTCCGATTTAGCCTCCTTGAAGAATGGACACCAGATGTGTCGCAATTCCATAATTACATTCCAGCCGCACCACCTCCGTTTCGTCGAACTCTAGTACGAGACAGACGTGCTCGCTACTTGTCTGCCGTACCCGACGCTCTGACGTGACCTGGTACGAGCAGTCCTGATGGTCCTAATCAGCACCGAAGGAGGTACCATACCTTCTGAAAAACCCTGACCAGCCATCACAACCCAATTGATGCCCCTCCACAGGTGTGAGCCATACACAACGTTTGTTATTTAATGCCCACTCCGCAAACTAAGGGCATACTACGGGCCATAGAGGCGGTTTGAATACTTTAGACTAATGGTTGTAGTATATATAGATCTAAGGTTTCTTTCCGCTCTAGAAGTTCGAAACCCTCCCAGCTCCAAAGCAATCATACTTCTGAAGGACTTCCCAAGAATTCGTGGCCAGGATCGTCACTACTACTGTTGTCATTGACACTGGACGGCCTGTCATTCAACAAGCGATGCACTGTTTCAATGTAAGGAGTGTCTGTGCCCGTATCATCGTCCTGCTCTCGAGCCATTGGCATGGTCGTCGGGTGAGTGAATATCCTTTGCGTACCTCTTTAGCCCTTCCGAAATGCTTGGAAAGCTTTTCAATTACCAAACTGTACGATAAGTGCTGAGTCAATTTCCTGAAAATGTTCTGTGAGCTATCAACTGTTCAGACAGTTGCCACTGAACTAATTACCGTCGAGGTTGAACATTGAGAGAATGCCGGGCATCCAAAGTAGAGTCGAGCACATTGGACGAATGAGCACCCTCGCTCACAGATAGCTTGATAGAGTACTCTTTGTCAGAGTTACCGCGGCCAAAATTCCTTTCATAAAGCTCGAACCTGTAACAAAAAATAGTGAGACTTTTGTCGGATATAAGGGACTGCGCGACGGACGTGATGTGGGACTGCATTGTGTATAATCAGCTTTATCCCTACCATGCTGGAAATCGGAAGTCACGTACGCAATAATCCAATTCTGGAATCCGTCTGTTGGCTATGGGTAATCCAGATAGTAGAACAAGGTTGACCAGTGTGTGGATGTGGCTCTCCTTTGTGAAGTACAGGGTGACAGAGCTTCCTCCATTATTACGAGCAGCTTCAAGGTCTTCAACAACCTTTCGAAGTAGAGGGAGCGAGGTCAAGACACCTATTTCTTCCCTAGGAAGGGTATATTTTGGGGTCAACAAGAAAGTGGGCTAAACGTACTTTTCGTCGGGGTCAATGCCGTACTCTTGGGGCGCGACCAAGTCAAAGAGTGCCTTTGCACGACCATATAGTTCGTGGAGCTTGCGATCTTGCGATTGGTTCGGGTGTGTGCCGCGTGCAGCATGCTCGTCAAAGATAGCAAATAGGAATTGCCGGTGATGGAGGGCGCAATATTTGATGGTATCGTACAGTTCAGAGACCTGTGGCAAGACGTTAGAATGACGCGACATAACCTCATCTGACTTACACGGGAGGGATCAAACTTTTTCTGTTCTACGTCACAAAAGTCTTCAAACAACTTTTCCCAGCGTTCTCGGAAGAGCCATGGTTCGTCGCCACAGCACCTGGGTGGTGTTCGATTTGGTTGAATAGGATGCATGGCCATTCACATACCAGCGCTCCTGAATCTTGTCAACATCCAAGGTTTCAAAGTTTTTGCGCATGATAGCGCGGAACGAGCTCAGGAGCTCAATCACTTCCTGGGTCACGATATAAGACAGGGAGATGTAGATGTTCAGTGTCCACTTACTTTCACAACTTCAACTGGCTCCTTCTTCATGCTCTTCGGCCACGTGAGTTCTGGTCGTTTCTCGGGTTCACCAGGCCTGAGCAGTATCTTGAGTCGTTTCTTGACATCATCCATGAGATCCTTTGCGGCATTTGAGTCGTCTAAAAGATCCTTGCGGATGATAAGAGCGAGGGGTCCTCCGTGAGAACTTGAACCATTCTTATGTGGTGTTATGTTGTTCGAATTGTCATCCAGAGAAGAGCGGGAAGAAATCGAACTGGCGGAGGAAGACGGGGGATAGTTTGACTGATTGTCAACCAGAGCTGCAGCAAATATTTCCGCTGAGGCAATGACGCGTCGCTCCGATGAGGTGTAAATCTAAGATTTAGGATTAGTGACGTGGAGTTGTGAGTCACGGGGATTGAGAATCACCGTGACATTCTGGAGGGCGTCCTTATCTGCACGGAAACACGATGAGCTGGCCAGGCCGCGGACAGTTATGATAATAACCTACTCATGATGGAAAGATCTTTCTTCATATTCTCGCCAAGATCTCTAGATTGGTATCTTGCTGAATGTGTGAACTGCAGATTACAATAGTGGAACAGGTCAGGATATCAAATAGCAGAAAACAGTATCTTACCTCACCACCCCACTTGAATACCAAAGTCAACTTGGTTAATCTCCGCGGCTGACCAGCCTGCCGCTTCGAATATACAGGCTTGAGCTGCGTCTTCGTTCCTGGGAGGTCGATCTTACTGATAAGAGCGTTATTCAATAGTGTAAGTTTGGCGAGATCGTCGCCGTCAGCGCCAAGAGATTTTGCTTCCTCGACTGCTTTTGCGACGAGGTCCAGTTGCTTCCTTTCCCGGAGTATAATCTCTTCCTTCTCACCGTTCAGCAGGCGGACAAAGGGTTGCGTCCAAACGTCACCGATGGGAAAGTTGAATTTCAACTTTTGCTTTGGGGTGCGATCAGCGTGGCGGAAAACGGTCACATTTGCTTTGAGGCGCCAGCTTGCGGACTGGGACACGGCGTCGGCTGGAGGTAAGGGACGGTCTATGGAAGACGAAACATGAATGCAGAGATTGGCAAGAATCTCTGCTGCTTTGTCTGGTCAAGGGGGAGGGGACGGGGTGAGCATGTTTCCCGCATGTGATGGGAGGGGGAAAATGCCTGACCGTAATAGAACTCGTTGCCTTTGACGAAGCTCCATCCATTGACGTCAATGACCTGGCTGCTTTTCCCGCCTTGGCACCTCAACATGTCAAAGCCACATACGTTTTGACCAAATGCTTGGCATATTTTAGCGGCATAGGTTTTTTCTCGTTCGCTGAGATGTGTGATGAAACTGGAAGGATATCAGAGATGGAAGGAGGTAGAGGTGGATGGATGATAACGGCATACCGTATTTCTTTGCCTTCGGTGTTCCGGCGGACGACGCCGTCTACGACGGGAGACTTGCGTGTCTCTGCGTGGAAATAGTCGGTGCCGACGGTGTAGACTTTGATGTCCTCTGAGTTGTCGACATCGATGAACTCTTCGTATATGTAAGAGCCGTCGGTTCGGGGGTAATTGAGGCTTGGATCGAGGTCGCTGGACTTGTTTCCGACCTGGGTGGAGATGAAGGGGAAGGCGTGGGGAAGAATGACGAAACCAACCTTCCTGAACAAGCGACGACCACCGCCTCCGCGGAAGTAGATGTACACGTTGTGGTCCTCGCCGCTGACTGGCTTCTCGACAAAGGGTTTTTCCAAGACTTTGCCGTCAATGATGATGGCAGCGCCGTCCTCGCGCATGGATACCTCTGGGGTGACACGGAAGTCGCCAAGCTGGATGCCAAGTTTGTGGATGATGAGTTGTTTGAGTTCGGGATCGAGACGGGGACCGCCATCTCTGGATACTTCTAGACGTCTTGGGGTTGGGACGTGAAGATGGTCCAAGACGGCACCGACGAGACGACGGTCCCAGAGGAGGGCCTGGGGAGGGAGGTCGTTGATGCAGAAGGGATCCCGGAGCTTGACGTAAGAGATGGCCTTGTCGAGGGGAAAGTCTGTGGAAAAGAAGGAGATGAGAACGTCGCAACGAGGCCAGTTTTCGACGTCTGAAAGGGGGGGGGGGGGGGAGTCAAAGGAGACGGAGAAGGGATGGAGAGTGGCGAGCCTTCGTCGAGGATGACCTTGTCACCGAAGACCTTGACTTCTATCGCGCCACGAGACCACTCGACGAGACGTGTGAGGATCTCACGCATCGGCTTTGAGCGGGCTTTGATGTCCATGGCACATATGCCGAGGATGACGGGGGGACGAGGGGGGTCATGTGGGGGGAGGATGTCTGAGTGGGACGCGACGGATGAGCGGGAGGAGGACCTGGTGAGTATCGAGCTGGAGCGCGGGGAGGGGCGGTCTGAGGCGGCCAGGAAGGCGGATATCCGGGACGGTCGCTGTTGCATTGGAACAAGGCTCGTGCGAGAAAAAGGAAATTTCAGGAACGAGTCGCCGAGGTGAGTACAGCCACCCATCAATGACTCAGCAGGGCGAGCCATTTGTGCGCCGCAGTGAGGCATTTGTGCCTGGGCGATGAGCAAGAGAGAGAGAGAGAGATATAAAACCATGGCCGATCCACGCTCAGGTCCTCATCATGCACACCAGCACCCTCTTCCTCTCCAACATCCACTGCGCCAGGTCTGGCTCTCCCCCTCTCCCCCCCGTCCCTGCTGACCC